>JAKVQZ010000011.1:0-240560 GCA_030463055.1 Lizanozyma gosingica | reverse complement strand
TCTAGGCTTTCCCAACCACAAACTTGATTGGGAGCTTGAGATTCGTAGGGTCACTTCGTTACTACGCAATCTGAATATTCTCAATCTACCACTCCGTGTCCGAGCCGTGGCGATCAACACTTATTGTTATTCCAAATTCTATTACCGAGATCTTCATAGCCCAATGGACTACAACGATTTCCGATATCTTGAAAAGCATATTAGATTATTCATGAATCAATTTACAATGAAAATCCTTACAACCCCGTTAGAATTTGGAAGTTTTGGGTTACTTGACTTGCGCCTTCAGCTTCTAGGTCGTCGAGCCAAATATATCCATAATGTGCTCCTTGATCCTAATCAATGGCACTTTCAACTTTTTCGCCAGAAACTCCAAATGTTCATACAATCGCGTTATAGCAACTACACCGATCCACATGGAAACATCATAACTGTCCCATGGTATTCCTTTCTTGTCGGCCATGAATTTCAATTGAATTCTGAAATTAGTATTTATCGTGATTTCCTTAACTATAACAGTGATGATTTTGCCCCGCTAACGGATACCGAGGCAAATGATTATGCTTATTACCATGAAACGGCACCCGTGGGTAGAACTGATAGGGAGACCTTGTTCTCTTCTGGTTTCCGCTCTTCATCTTACTTCACCAACACGGAATATGCCTGTCTTGCGGCCTGGTTTAACCTCATAAAACCTCTCATCCAGGATAGGGGTCTTTATCCACATCAAACTTATACACCCTCGGACTTTGCTAATTTATGCATCCGTCCTTATTCTCTTGATGCCCTCAAGCATGACTTTCCCGGTTACCTGACCTCCATCTTTCATAGTCACAGTCGTAAGGTCAAGATGGAAACCTCCACTCCTCGTTGTTCTAAAACACTCACCCTAGCTGGTCACCCGACCTCTGCCAGCTTGCACCGGTTTTGGAAAGCTTTACAGAAAAGAGCTTTTGCCAGCTTCGCCTGTGTCTATAACATCCACATTTTCAATCTAGGCATCCGTCTCTGGCAGGTTGCCTGTTCCGAGTCCGTTGGCTATTGTATGCTTTGTGACCAATTGATAACGGATGGCCAATATGACTTATCTGCGCAAGTCCACTATGTTTACTTCCACTGCTTGGTCACTGGTAGAATCTGGTCATACTTAAAATTGGATTCCCTTGTCCGCTCCCATGCTCTTCTTGTTGCCAATTGCACCGCTCCATCCCTTTCACTCTCAGTTTTAGATCATTATTTTTTCCTTGTCAATCGTGTGGCTCAGCGCTGACGAGCTCAGATGGTGAGTGATGCAAAAGCTCACCGCCTGGCTATTCCTGACAAGGAATTGCGCACCTGGCTTAATTTTTACGATCTGAATTATGCTGACTCCTACTTAAATTTTCTTTAAATCAGGGTCATAGTGACTAGTGGCTTTTAGGAAGTTTTCAACACCAATTGGTCTTCACCCAAGGAGTTTTTCCCTTTTGCAAGGTTTCTCCTTCTTTAATTATACATTTTATAGTGACGGTAGCTACAACATTTACCACATTGTAGTTCTTTATAGTCGTATTAATGTATAATCTTGACCTGTAAAAAAATCCTGCACATTGATGTTCGAAATATGGAAATCAAGTATTGTCAGGTCTAGTATGCCTACCTAGTTCGTCTTAGGAGTAGTCTTAGTTCTCCTTTGGTAGCCTCGTTTTACACAGGTTACGTTTCTTTAGTTAATATTCGTATTCTTGCTCTGAATGTAGCCACAGGTATAAAAGGGACCGTCCATGACGATGTTTGGACTGTACTACTTTTGTTCCTTAGGCTGGAAATACATATTGACCTACGCCCGAACCTAACAAGTATGATCTAAATAGATCCCAGAGTTTCATTTATTTATATTCTATTGAAATTGGTCGAAGTTGATTCTTCGGCTATCGTTGCACAGTGAGGATTAATATAAACAGTGGCCTTTTTTTTGCGTTATACAGTCTGTGATTTTTGCTGCAAAATTACAATTACTATACCCTAACAATTTATTTTTTTTAGGGGTATTTCCTTGGAACTTCTGTTGCGGAAGGAATACTTTTGTTAGGGCCAACTCATTTATAAACTTAGACTTCATGAGTATACTTAGCTGCTAATTTGGGCCCTTCACAATTGAAATTACCCATGTGATATTTTAATGGAAATTATAGATACTTTAATTGACCTGCTTCTTAAATTCATCTACGATGTTTGGAATGATTATGTTCTTCCACTAAGAAACTACTTTAACGAGAAAAGTACTTATAATAAAAAGAGCACATTCCATATTTAAGAAACACTTGAAATATATATTTATACTCCTTTACTCCAACAAATCCGTTGATATCTATCCTTACTACTTAAAATAAACCATTCATGCAGCATAACAACAATTTCTATACCATAACCGAAATCATGACAATTGCTTACATAAGCAAAATTCTAGTTCCATATTTCGGCGGACGAGAAGACTAAATTCAATAATGTGAAAATAGTTACTACATCTCTTCTTCTCTTTCTATCCTGTTAACCTCCAATATAAATAGCAATGGACTTAGCACCTCAATCTTCTCTTAAGAGAAGCAGAGATGACTACGAGCAAGAGGATAATCACGCATCCCATGGTGCTCCTTTTGCTGGAGAGTTCGACGATGAACGCAGCAAAAAACAGCATGTCGACCCCCAACAAGAGTTGATCAACGACTTGTGTAAGGATATCCGGAGAATCGGTGAAAACGCCAACATTGCCAACCAAGTGGACGATTTATCGTACATTTCAAATCCTATTGTTGCTGAATTTGAAAAAATTGACAAGTTGAGGACTTCCATCTTGTCGACCATTCTCGCTATCGTGTTGGAACAACCACAGAAAATAGCACCCTTAAGTAACTTGATTCTCATTTGCAATTCGAAGAACTTTGTGGTTGCAAAATATACCATTGAGTACTTCCATTCTCAGGCGCAGTGGATGTTGGACAACTTGAAGGAATGGGACACTGTTGGCCCCAAGGATACAGCTGGTGTGTGGAACAACTTGAAGTCAATGATCAAGTTCTTGGCTACATTGGCTCCCATAATAGAGAATAACGGTATTGTCACTATTTTTAAGCAGTTGTTGACTTTGGCCATTGAATTGAACCTGAAAAACCCAGAGAAGAGAAATGGCCTTGCCCAAGAGATCTTCTACAATACTGTCATTTCCATTCCATACTTGTTGAGCAATGATCTGTCCCAGGAGATGATTGACCAGGTGAACAGCTTGGTCGATATGGCTGAAGAGTTTGCCCAAAACGATCCTCCTCAGAAAACAACTTTACTTCAGCCTTTCGATTCCAGATTGGGTAATTTCGAGTTGCCCTACGAGCCCAAGAAAATGATCGACTTGATATTGCCTTCTTTGATTAAATTGAGGGATGAAGATAAGCAATGGACTGATCTTATTGGGGGGAAATTGTTTTTAAATTATGATGATTTGTTACAGCCAATTATTAATGCAAACTTGCAGAACAACCCTATCTCCAGTGAAATGGTTAAGCATAATTTACCTCAGTTGAATTTACCCAGTGCAGACAGCTTAAATGAAGAATACAAGCCCCACGGGTTGATTGACGAGCTTTGGTTCAATAACACTAGATTGTTGTTCCAAGTTTATAACACAACTGAGTTTGAGACGGTTCCTGATATCACCTCATATGTTGGCCTTTTCTTGCGTGATGTCGCATTTGACATCTTAACGAACCTTTCTTTTAACAAAAATGAGGCTTCCATCCAGTTATCAATCATAGACTTATTCTTCAACAGGGATTTATTTGCTCCTCCTGGTTCTTCTATCGATCAGTTAAGTATGATTCACAAGGACAATGTGGAAGGTATCAATACCCCACCATTGTCAACATGGAAGATAGAAGATATGGCTGTGGAAAGTATTTTGACAATGATTTTCCAATTACCAAGATCTCTTCATGTTGAAATCTATTATTACACAGTTCTTATTGCGTGCTGTCGTTCTTCTCCTGAGTTAATTGCTCCAGTGTTTGGTCGTGCCATTAGATTTCTTTTCAATAACTTGGAAACTTTGGATTATGAATTAAAGCTCCGGTACTTGGATTGGATGAGTGTTCAGATCAGTAACTTCGAGTTCAGTTGGAAGTGGGACGAATGGGTGACATACTCACAGAAATTCAAGAATTTGAAATACCAACCAAAGAAGAACTTCATAAAGAACTTAATTGCCAAAGAGATTAGATTATCTAACAAGAACAGAATCAAGGGAAGTTTTGTTATCATGAGACATGAGGAAAATGAGGTTGATTATTTATCAGAGTTCTACCAATACTTAAACATTTCCCTCTACGACAATTCTGGCCAATTCAGAATTGATTACGACTTTGATTTGTATGGTGGTCAAGATTCTCATATTAAGGAAGTTTTAGAGGGCTTGGCCAGCGAAAATGCACAGGCAACAGAGAACAAAAACGTCTCTCCCCAAGAAGAATTATTATTTAATTTTACCAATGCCGAATTACCATTTTCAAACTTGGCTAAACGGGTTTATGACTTTATCGTCTACCACTGGAAACCAAACAACGAATTCAATAATTTATACAGGGATATTTTAAAGGGAATTGAAACCGAGATCCTGGAATCTCAAATTGGTGACGAGGAAATGGCTGAACCCGAGAGCAATGAACCCGCTGAATCGATTGCTGAAACTGTTGACACTACAACTGTGGTTGTCGGTTCTCAAATCGAAGTTGATTCACAGCCTACAGAAGAATCAACAGCTCCATCTGAGGTGGCTAGAAACGAACCAGAAGGTGAAAAGAACGAGAACTTGGAGGACAACTTGGAAGAGAAGTTCCCCCCTAAACGTCGATTTGATATTTCACAAGTTAACCCTGCGCGTTTCCTCATTAATCTCTTTTTCCAAAGTTATGCTTACATTGGATCTCGTTCGGTGTACTCTGTGATTTCTATTCTTTCTCGTGATGTCAACAAATTGCGGTTCCTTACAGGAATGCCAGTAGAATACAAGAACGAGAATGAGTCACGTTTCGAGGAAATCGAAATCAGTGACGAAGAAAAGGAAAATAGACAACGGTGGGTTATTGAGCTGGTTTTCCGTATTTGGATCCATCAACCTCAAGTTGCGTTTTTGATTTTGGAATATTTGATTGAGTTCAGAATAATACAGGCCAAGTACTTGGTGAATATAGCTTTGGCCTTGGACCACAACTTGATAATCGAAAATGTCTCTTGTATGGAATCGATTAACCGTGTTTTGGATAAAGCAGTGCTCGAAGATTCGGATACTGGTCTTTTGCTTCAGTTATGTGAGCAGATCGTTGGTAATATCAATGAGATTGGCGGACGCTTGGGTGTTGCTAATTCTGAAATTGTTGAAATTACAAAGGACTTTTCTGAAGCTGAATCAGAAGATCTTAAATTGATGGCTTCCATTGACCACCAATGGCTTTTCTACGAGTACAAGGGTCTTTTGAAGACATACTGTCGTAAATTCTCGAGTGCAGTCTCTCGAGAAGATTTTGCCAATGTATTTGGTGGTCTTAACAATGGCCCTGCTCGTGAAGACGTGTTGAACTGGTTGGATGAGATGTAAGAGAAAAGTTATTCACTAATTAATAGAATAATTTGTTACTGAGGAGAAGTGCTCATTATTCCTACAAAGTGCTAATCATTCTGCTACCAGGGATTAGAAGGGTCATTAGGGTCATTGCTAATTAACGTTCTCCATATTGTCTGCACAAATAGTACGTGGAAATCTAATTTATGGCAATGTTGCTCTAGTGGGAAAACATATACGAATGACTAAAAACCAGATCCACAAAGTCAAGATGTGGGTTGGATTCCGAAAATGTCGCATCCGCATTGCGCGACATTCTGTATAATATATTATACCTTACGACTATTAATGGGTATTTCATAGTATATTTATGTTCTTTCTTTCTTTCTTTCTTTCTTTCATAAGACAACAAACAAACATCTATCAATAGTAATTGAAAAGGATAGCATTAGCGTATAATTGATAGGAGGGTTGAACTACACAAGAATCACCAATCTATTTCCACAATAATATTTAACAATCGCATATCCATCTTACATAGCAAGGCTATAAAGTAAACCCTAATTATGTCCACACCATTAGATGATCAGACTCTAGCCATTGAGACAGCCCATCTCAACTACGAGTTCGCTAACCACCGCATGGGCCTCACAGACATCAATCTTGGGATTCCCTGGGGCTCGACCAACTTATTGGTTGGCCCCAATGGGGCGGGGAAATCGACTTTGTTGAAGATTCTTGCTGGGAAGACTTTAATCAAGAAAGGAACGCTTCGGATCGGCGGCTTCGACCCTTTTGAGTTCAGTGCTGAAAGACACAACCATCATAACTCAGATATCAACAGCTATATCACGTACTTGGGTACTGAATGGGCGGCTAATTCGGTAGTGAAGCGCGACATTCCAGTCAAGATCTTGATAGCATCAGTGGGTGGTGACGTTTACGCTGACCGCAGAGACGAGTTGGTTGAAATTTTGGACATTGATACGGATTGGAGCATGCAGCAGATTTCCGACGGAGAAAGACGGCGGGTCCAGATTTGTATGGGGCTTGTGAAGCCTTGGAGACTTTTATTATTGGACGAAGTGACTATTGACTTGGATGTCATTGTCCGGTGTAAACTCTTGGAATACTTGAAGCGGGAATGTGCCATGAGAAGTTGTTGTGTGGTTTACGCTACTCATATTTTTGACGGTTTGGGAAAGAAATGGTGCGACAGAGTGATTCACTTGGATGAAGGCAGAAAGAAGGATGATATTGTCATGTCTCAGATTGAATATGTTGCAGCTAAGAATGAGGATGACAGACGGGTCAAGATTTCAGATTCTAAGGCGGATCCCATCTTAGTTCCTTTGGCGGAGACGTTACATCCATTGGCGTTACACTGGCTTGCTGGAGATTTGCTTGAACGTGGATCTCGTGAGGAGCAGAGGCTCAGAATTGAGCATGCCAGAAAGGGGTGGGATAATGAGCGTGACGGACGCTATTTTGATGCTAGTAGTAGCAAGTTGAGTCAATACTTTGTTTCTACCAGAAGTAAGCCAGGACATAAGTAATGGAGTGGAATTACTTAGTCAATGGGTGAAATAATTTAGTCACCTGGAGTGCATTTATTGTTCATTAGTGGAGGGGATAAATAAGGTCGCTAAGGTAATGAAGAAAAGGGAAAAAGTATATAATAATAGTAGTAACATTGATAATATTAATAATAACATTAATTAATAATATTAACAATAATAGTATAGTAGCTATAATTACCCCGTAAACTTCAATACCTACACTAAAGTCCGTACTTAAGACTCTATGATATCATTCCTTTGTTTGCTTAATTACCAGCATCACTTATCGTACAACAGTACTTGACATTGTATTTCACATTTTCTTCCCAATCTTGTCTATCTACACTGTAACTCCTCAATTTTAATAAAGGTATATTTTAATGCTATTTCAAGGTGATCTACTCTATAAATATCACCAAGATATAATGATCCCAGAACCACAACCGAACGCTCCATATGAATTATCTCTCAATACCTAAACTCCATTGAACCGACATGAAACTGCTAACTCCAATAACATTACTACTTCACATAATATGCCAAAGATCCCAAATATCAATTAATACATAACCAGTGCCTCACGAACTGAACCGTCTTTCCAACTCGAGGAATTCGATGTTTTTCTGTTGGATTTCAACCTCTTTCGCCAAAAGGAAGTTCTGGTATTTGAGCTCTATCGTTTCCATGGGCGTAGGAGGCGCAAGCCAATGATGTAATTGCTCTAAGCTGAAGAGTGGTACGCCTTCCTGGGATTCCTTTGCTTTTCTTTTCGTCTTTGGAGCGAGTGGACTAACAGCAGCTCTCTTGAGATCGATCTTGGAATGGGAAACATCAGCCATGAAGCTGTTTTCTTTATCTATTAGTGAGTCTTCCATAATTACAGAACAGGAACTTCTGAGGGTCTCCGGATTGTGGAAGAGCTATTCTGAGTAGACTATTATTAACAATTTTATAAGTATCTTATTATGTTTACAGAATCAGAGGTCAAGACGATTACACAAAGGAAAAACCGATTACCTCATAAAATGACAGCGATTACCTAACACAGTAATAAAGTATCCCATTACCGTTTCTGGAAAATCCCCCAATAAATTTCGTCTAACACCTAATCACTATACCATTGAAGTCCATCTAATTCGCCTAATGTTAGTGTGCCATTACATATTCCAGTAACACGACTACAGAAATAGAATCTTTCCTTAGTTCATACCACATACTACACCCCAATTTACTCAACCCAAGCAGTCAAGCCGCTTTGATCCGTAGTCCTACAAGTGGAAGCACAACCGCAATATTGGAAGAAAATCCCAGACTAGCCAACACAAATAATCTGCCATTTAAACTAGTGTTTCAAGCACACAATTTGAGAAGAACCGAATTCACTTGTTCCGAGAATCTCCGGGTGCCATTGCCATAAGTAAACGTCATTCAACATGTCAGAATATACAACAGACGAGTTCTACGACCAAGGCGGACTTCATTCCAGTCTGGAGAACGTGGAATATCTGCACAATGGGAAACAGCGACATTTTCCCCACGTCCATACATTCGCGACATTGTTTGTGAAAATTTTCAGGTGTTCCAACGTTGCCTATATATTTGGGGTAATTGGATTGGCGTATTTTCTCGCTTCGTTAAACTCTTCTTCTTTTTCTTCTTCTTCTTCTGTTTTCTTAACGCATACTTGCACGTGTTCTACTGCTACTCCAGTATCCGCATCTATTCCTATCATGTCTGACGAAAGAACCTTCATTGCCATCAAGCCTGATGGTGTCCAAAGAGGCTTGATCAACAAGATCTTGGGCCGTTTCGAAGACAGAGGCTTCAAGTTGGTTGGTATCAAGTTGGTTCAACCTACTGAAGGTTTGTTGAGAGAACACTACTCTGACTTGCAAACAAAGCCATTCTTCCCTTCTTTGTTGTCCTACATGTTGTCTGGTCCAGTTCTTGCTACTGTTTGGGAAGGTAAGGATGTTGTCAAGCAAGGTAGAGCTATCTTGGGTGCCACCAACCCATTGGCTTCTGCTCCTGGTACCATCAGAGGTGACTTTGCCATTGACATGGGTAGAAACGTCTGCCACGGTTCCGACTCTGTTGAATCTGCCAACAAGGAAATTGCCTTGTGGTTCAAGCCTGAAGAAGTTGTTTCTTACAAGTTGAACCAATTTGCTTGGATCTACGAGTAAGCGTGTTCATACATAAATAGTTAATGTACGTTGAATGTAATTGAGTAAAATAGTACAGTAGAGTTTATGATAATTCGGACTGAATACCAATAGTATATTAGTGAAGTATTATACATAAGTACATATAATCCAATTACAGGACTGTTAATCAGACCTTAAGGTGGAATGGCCCAATGAATATTAGATTAGTGGGAATATCATTAATGAGTAAAGAAATGTGATCAGTAACGTAAGTAATATAAAATACTAATTAATGATGTAGTTAGTATTATTGAACTTACGTATTACTGAACCCACGGTATCGGTATAAGTTTCCAGTAGTAATTGGCCAATTCTTCTTGTTACTACTGACGTGAACACTGTAATTATAGTACCTACGTAAAATAGTGCATTTACAGAGCAGAAAATTACAAGTATATTATAGAAAATTACAAGTATATTATAGAATATGTACTAGATCAACAATCCCTTCAATTAGTATTACAAATGCTCTTTATCAAATTACGTCCAAGTGGATAGCTTTTATCTTGAATCAGTGCAGCAATTGTATAATTATCAGTATATTATCAGTATATTATCAGTATACTGTCAGTACATTATCAGTACATTATCAGTACATTGCTGTATATTATCAGTACATTATCAGTACATTACAGTATATTATCAGTGTATTTATTAGCGAATTTATTACTATACATTATCGTACGCATTATCGTACACATTATCGCATACTTTATCGCATACTTTATCGCATTATCATATTCTTTTGTATACTTTTTACTATTGTATATTATCACATATTATCATATTATTACAATATAATATTGTAGTATACTTAATTGCGAAAAATTGAAATTGAAAATCTAAACTACTCTTTGGATATCTACACAATATTGTTCTCCATCCCGCAATTCCCATTGTGCCATGGCCATAGACGATGACGACTTGTTCCAGGTCCCCGAGACCGACGACATGCTCGTTTCCAACGAGATCACCGACGACATCGACGGCCACAACAGCTTTTCCACGGACCAACAGCACGAAGTCATGGACATGGATTTAGACCCCAACGACGATCTTCCCGCTGACATCAACATAGCCCAGGCGTCTGGACCGCTCGATAACGACCACGAGATGGAAGCAGAGGACGACGACGGTGAAGAAGAGGACGAAATTGACGAAGATGAAGAAGAAGAAGAAGAAGAGGAAGAGGAAGACGACACTAACAGATCACAGAGTCAGGACCACCATTTCGAAGAAGAAGAAGAAGTAGAGGAAGAAGACGAGGTTGATGATGGTGAAGACGAAGATGAAGAGGACGATGAAGATGAAGAAGAAGACGAAAATGACGAAGATGAAGACGAGGATGAAGACGAGGAAGAGGGAAAGTTCACTGATGCTGTGGACTCAAGAGCATCCCAATCGCCCCAGAATAAGGCTGAAAAGGAAGAGACGTCGAAAGAAGCAGCCACCGTAACAGAAGCAAAAATAGAAGCAAAATTAGAAGCGGACACAGAAGCAGAAGCAGAAGCAGATGCAGAAGTAAAAGCAGAAGCAGAAACCGAACTGGGAACTCTGGCTGAAAAGGCGACATCTTTGGACGACAAGGAAAAGAATGACGGTGGTATAAACTCTCTGACATCATCCAACAACAGCAATGATACAGAAAATCCCGAAGCTCACAATATGATAAATAAAACAACAGACACTAAGGATTCCACTGATCAAATGCAAGTGGACGAAAACGAAGTAGACATCTACATGGATGACGTCGATCCCATACAAACGGAACTGAAAGCGAACAAAGAAGACACTCTGGAATCAGACAAGGAAAAGCAAAGAGTATTTACAGAGCAGAATAAAAAAGAGGAAGATCGATATGCCAACTTGAGTCATCGTGAGCGAGTTATTCTTAAGGCTACAACTGCTTCTGAATTCGATATTGTTCCCTCAGTGGCATTTCCTTATAGCGGACAGTGTCACAGCATTGCTCTTTCTGATGGCCCCCAATGGATTCTTACTGGTGGAGAAGACGGGTTTATTCGGAAATATGATTTTATTGCGTCGATCCAGGGGAAATCACCACTCACAGTGGCCCAGAAACATAATCTCGTTGATTCTGTAACTAAGGCCGGGGTAATTTCATCTTATTGGGAAAATGAACAGCCTGTGACTAAGGACGAACTTATCAAAGCTAATCCCAAAATTAAAGCCCCTGATTTCTCCACCGGTTCTGCCTCCTATGAGCCTAAAGTGAATCCAGTATATGCTCTCGATGTTGAACGCCATGGATACTGGTGCCTCTCGGGTCTACTACTGGGAGGAATTTCTCTCTATACTATGCGGTACAACGAAGGTCAAATGCATCATATATTCCGTCAAGATGATAAGAGAAACCCGAGGGGAATAGGGCACACGGATGCGGTTTCTGTGGTGACGTTAAACGAAACTCAACATGCGTTTCTCAGTGGCTCATGGGATAAGACCATTCGCTTGTGGGATTTAAATACGGGAAAGACCAATACTGTGTTCAAGGGAAGTACAGGGCAAATTACCAATGTGAAATTTAGGCCGGATGGGCTTAAAGACTTGGATATCACTATGGCAACGGAAGAGGAGGAAGACACAGAAACGTCCAATGGGTCGAACTCCATAAAAGCTAACGGAGTCAAAGCTGAAGACGATGACATAGATTCGCTCTTTGGAGATAGCGATGAAGAAGATAACAAGGATAATGAGAGCAAGGACCGAGATAGGGAGCCAAAGAGACAGAAAGTCTCAGCAAACAACTCACGCACGTACACCAACGAGAATGTTTTCATGACGTCGTCCATTGACGGAACTGTCAATATCTGGGATGTGAGACAGGCAGATTCCGTTATAAAGCTAGGTGTTCCAGAGGGTGTACCTCCATGGTGTATGTCTGCGATGTGGTCAAACAACGGTGATAATATCTATGTGGGAAGAAGAAACAGCACTATTGAGGAAATCAATCTTAGAATGCCTCATTCTAGAGTTAAAGGAAAGGGTAATTTAATGGCACCTAATGTTGCCAAAGTGCTCCAGTTCCCCAAAATCAGTGGACCCGTCAGTGCGATGACTACCATGCCCAATGATAATTTCATCTTGTGTGGGTCTATGGATAATATCAGATTATACAATCTAGAGCTCTATGGAAATAATACCAGTGGAGCTCATAACAAGAAACCCGCTACACCGTTCTTAATCATTCCTGGCCACCAAGGTGGAATTCTAAGCAACTTGAAGGTCGATCCAAGTGGTAGATTCTTGATCAGTGCTAGTGGGAATCGTGGTTGGGGCCATGCAGCATATGCAGAAACTGTTCTAGTTTACGAAATTGACTTTGACATATAGAATATGTTGTATATGGTTTGTTTCATGCATTCCAAATGGTTTTAATTAGTCTATTTGGATTTATTCAGAAATCTGTAATGAGGTATTAGGAATTAAGATAAAATATTGGCTACGAAAATAATAAAGAAATATAAGTAATATAAGTAATAAAAGAAAATATAAAGTAAAATAAAGAAATACAAATAATGAAATAATGTAGTAATAACTAGAAGCAATTGAAATTGATGAAATACTAATAAAGTCAACGAAAAATAATGAACTAAAGTAAAAAACGTAAAATAAATAAATAAGTATAACATCTCAGCCATAGATAACACCGCTAATCATCAAAGTCCAATAAATAAATAAAAATAAAATATATCACACCAATGAATCCGTAAAAATAATATGATGAATAGAATAGAATGTACTCAATCAAAAACTAAAGCCCAAATAAAGAACTTCTCAAATTTCCCAAACCAACTTGTCCTACTCCAAATCCATTTCCAACTGAACTTTTCAAGGAACCAATAGCGTCGCTAACAGCATTTCCAACACCCATGACCATTGAATGGCCTAGACCTGCAAATTCCTTTGTCCGGGTTGAAGAAGTAGCCAATTCTTGGAAGAACTTATACCAATTGAAGTTGGGGTACCGTTTGATGATAAAATAGTGAAGAACAAAACCAACAAGACCAATGGTAATGCTAAGTTTGTAGAGACGCTTATAAAGTTCCATTCCAGAATGATTGACGCCTTTGCTCTCTTTTTTAGACTCTTGCACTTTATTTGGAATCTTTTTAGTTCTCTTATGTTCAGGGTCCCATTCCTTTTCAAACAATGACTTGAATAGCAAAGCCGAAGTGTCTGCAATCTTTGTGTTGATGGAAGAAGAAAAGCTGGATAAACTAGATAAACTTGATTCTAACAGATGTGAAGGTTCATAGTCAGAACTTGAATATTCGTCAGATAACTTTTGGGATTCTAGCACTTCTTGTCTATGGGCAATTTCAGCAAAGTTCTGCTCCTCAGTTTCCCGATCTTGGATTTCCAAAACGTCAGCAAGACAAGAACTATTTGTGAGGTCGATTATACTCGGCAGTTGATCGTGTTCAAATATCATCGAAGTTGTTGTAAGAACCGAATTTTTATTGTACTTTTCAAACCAAATATCAAACGTGCCACTGTGCATACTAGACATAGGATAAGTCTTAATCAATTCTTCGCTCTTGCTCAAAATTTTAACCAAGTCAGCATCGGACATATCTTTTAATAAAATATTGGGAGAAACAATAGTATGCAACAAATCATAATCGACTGCATCAAAATTAGAACCAGTGAACCCCAACTGATCAAATATTCTCTCCTTATAAAACATAAGACAGGAGGCATATATGTAGACATTTGGTAGAATAGAGCCATAACTCATGCAGAAATCCCATATGATCAAAATATGTTGAAGGTTAGATAAATCATGACTGAATAACGTCAAAATGGGTGATAATGCTGGATGGAAATCGTAATCGTAGTCTAAGCCATCTTTGACAGCATGCGAAGTATTCTTGTACAAGGAAAACAACTCTCCATCTGCTAATTCCAAGATGGCTGGGATTAAACGTAAATGATTTATCGAAAGCTTGATATTGGAAGTCATAAAATCACGTAAATGATATACAGTCAACAATTCCAATAATTTGAATGCCAACTCTTCGTCAGCCACAGACGAGTTTTCCGAGAGTGGATCAATATTGCGGTGGCTGCACACAATTAAAATTATACTGGCAACATCATGGTAACCTTGATAATAATGCAAACAAGGGTATTTCCGTAAAATTTTGATTATCAAATTAGAAAGTTTCTTTTTCAACAAATCAATGTCTTGTTGAGAGTAGATTGCCGTAAATGAATCACGTTGAGTAAATTGGAAATGATTTAAAACTGTAAATGACCGCTTAACATCTAGCATCACTTGGTCTTCATCTTTATGTGGAGGTAAGTCAAGAGCATTCAAATTGTCCAAGTAGTAACTTAGACTTGGTGAGTCTAACATTCTAATAGAGCTACTCAACTTTGTTGTTGGAGAAGTTAACCCATTGGAAGAAACCATGTTGGGCAGCGATGGTGTATCAGCTGCAGGCACAAGATCTTCCGGCAAATTTTCATCTTGTCTTGATGGGAGCCTAGTACAATTAGCCAACGAGGATACCAAGGTGCTCTTCTCACTATCATAGGGATCTTCACTAATTACGGGCCGTCCCAACTCAAGTTTGGTGGGGAAAATATGCCCTTCAGTAACCGAAACAGGGCTAGAAGATCTTGGTTTGACCGGAGGGGAGGAACTCTTAAACAGTGTGAGATCATCAGATGAATGGTATGGATGAGCCTTTTCCATCAACATAGGCCATATTTGAACCCGCAAATCGTTATTTATCAAACCATCAGTAGTCCTCGCACAATCCACCAAAGTCTCTAATGCTCCGTTGGCCGCAGCCTCTTTCAACAGCTTTTCCTTCAAGTTTCTGACCGTCTCCGTGAGGGGATGTTCATCGTTGTGATATATAGAAGTCCCAAACTTGTCCACGTCCATCAGTACCCAATCTGGGTGCAGCAGTTGTGTAAGGGAGGACTGAGTGTCCAATGCAGCCGTCATTTTATGGAACCGAACACTGAAAGGGGAAAGTTATGCAATACTTGTGTTGATCAATCGACTGCAGAAGTCACAGGAAGGTTTTGCCAACGATATATGCAAGTTACACCACTATCCTCGTTCTTGCCCGTCTCTTGACTAAATAGTGGTCTTATCTATCAATATAAGAATTGGAAAAATAAACAGGATTAGACGCCGTATCACACTAATGCTGATGCAATCCAGATGCAATTCAGAACATCCACACAACGATTCCTGTATCGTTGTAGATGATTCTCAGGACTTGCAATACCTAACGTTTAGAAAGAAGACCAGTGGTGATTAAATCTGATAACACCGCTTTTCACTTTATTACCCCCGACTCCACCGATTTGGTGATGATGGCTGTGTACAGGAAATGCTTACGTAAGCAATATCACCCTGTTATATTATCCCTTAATGCCAACGATGAACAAGCTGTTGCAGATGTATACCATTTTCAATATGTACTTACTTATCTCTCTAATGAATGGATGTACTGTGACGTGACATTAGCCCATAAAATATGAGGAATATGACGTCACATGAATGTATTGATAGAGCTTGTATTTTCAGAGTTATGAAAGGTACAAGTCGATTATACCTACGTCGATACATTCATCTATTTCTTCAATAGGTAACAGGAGGAGTTTGCCCAGTGCACTATGGTTCCGCATTTCCCGATATCCATTTCAATCACTAGACACTCTGTTGAGTAATGTGCAATCACTCGACCCACATTTGAGTGGGTGTGGAGTATAGATGTAACTATGCCACTTGATCCCATTACTTGAAGTAGTGTTTACATAAGCATTCGACATATTTCGACTTTTGTGATCCGGGCCCGAAAGGGAAGTCGATTGCGAAATCTTGAAATATGGGGTCAGATTATTGGTGACGTTATTTAGTATTATAATCCAGTATCTTTTGAAATTTCGTCAATTGAACTTTTCGTTTTTTTATTAACCTTGCAATAGTTTCGGCACCATGGCGTCTATTAAAAAGGCAATCCACGACGATGGCAAAGTGACTGTGGAATTTTCCGACGGGAAATCCACAGTATACCACAATATTTGGCTCAGAGACAACTGCCACTGTGAATCATGTTTCTACGGTCCCACGAAGCAGAGACTCTTGAACACTGCCACTTTGAATTTGAACATTAAACCTACCTCTATTTCCACTGACAGCAATGAATTGAACATTGTTTGGAGTCAGGAGGACCATAAATCGTCATATTCCAAGGATTGGTTGTATTTGCATGCATACTACCCCAGATTGGTTCCAGTTGAAGATAAGTTGGCGGGCCAAAAGTCTAAGCTTCAACAAGAATACTGGACTGTTGGTTCCATCCAGAACAATATGCCCACCGTTGATTTCACTGAAGTTATGAAGTCAGAAGATGCCTTGACTGATTGGATACTTAAGATCTGGAAATACGGTTTTTGCTTAATTGACAATGTACCTGTTACTCCAGAAGACACCGAGAAATTGGTTGAAAGACTCATGTACATCCGTCCTACTCACTACGGTGGCTTCTGGGACTTTACCAGCGACTTGGCTAAGGCTGACACAGCCTATACCAATTTTGATATAGCTGGCCATACTGATGGTACCTACTGGAACGATACTCCAGGGTTACAATTATTCCATTTATTGTATCATGATGGAGAAGGTGGAACTACTTCTTTGGTTGACGCCTTCAATGCTGCTAAGGAGTACAAGGAGTTGTATCCTGAGTGCTTTGACTTGTTGACCAAGATCCCAGTGCCAGCTCATTCTGCTGGTGAAGAAATGGTTTGCATTCAGCCAGATATCGCCCAGCCCATCTTTAAGTTGGATTTGCAAGGGGAATTGGTCCAGGTGAGATGGAACCAGAGCGACAGATCTTGCATGGACGACTGGACTGATCCTGAGTTGGTTCCCAAGTTCTACGATGCCATAACCAAGTGGTTTCAAATGGTTACCAAGCCAGAGTACGAGTTGTTCTACCAATTGAGACCAGGCCAGTGTTTGATCTTTGACAACTGGAGATGTTTCCACTCTAGAACCGAGTTCACAGGCAAGAGAAGAATGTGTGGTGCTTATGTTAACCGTGATGATTTCATGTCGGCTTTGAAGATCCGGGTTTTGGGTCGTGAAGCTGTGTTGAACAGTCTTTGAAGGAAACGGGGGGAGCCAAAACAAAATAGAGTATAGTATTAATAAATACAACTTAGAATACTAAGATTATTTACTTGATTCTACTTACTTGTAAACAAGTATGCCAATTGGAATAATTAATCGTTGAAGGACTTTCTCTTTCTTTATATTAATGCTCATATATTCACAGATATATAAGTATGTACATCTTTATTACCAAATTGTTCAGTAGAAGATAGGAATCTTATCCCAGTCCCATGGGTCGTTGAAACGCAAACCAATATCCAACTTCTCAATGGCATTCATCTCTTCTGGCGATAAGTCAAAGTCAACAACATTCAAGTTCTGCAATAACCTGCCTTGGTTGTTGGATTTTGGAATGACAGCAATGCCCCTCTGAGTGGCCCAACGCAACAAAATCTGGGCTGAGGTCTTGTCATGAGCTCCAGCAATAGTCTTGATGGTTTCATGGTTGAACAATGTGGGAGTGTTCAATGCTCTGCTTTGGTTCAACTCCAAGAACGATTGGGGTCCAAACGAAGAGTAACCTGTAATGGCAATTCCATTCTTGTTACAGAATTCCACCAACTGTGGCTGTTGCAAATAAGGATGGTGTTCAATCTGCAATACAGCAGGTGGAATAGTAGAACCTCTCAAAAGATCCAAGATCAACGAAGCACTAAAGTTGGAAATACCAATGGATCTGACTTTGCCTGTCTTAGTCAACTTCTCCAAAGCCTTCCAGGTATCCAATAATGGCACTTTTTCATAGTGGAAGTTGTTACCATCACCACAATAGAAACCTGGAGGGTACTTTTCAGCAATGGGAACATATTTGAAAGCTATAGGGAAATGGATAAGGAACAAGTCCAAGTAAGTCAATTGCATATCAGCAAGCACCTTGTCCAAGGCTTCTTCAACATGTTGAGGATCATGATAGTTATTCCACAACTTGGAGGTGATAAAGAGATCTTCTCTCTTAACGAGACCGTCGTCAAATGCTTTCTTTAATCCCTGACCAATCTCCTTACAATTTCCATAATCTTGAGCACAGTCAAACAACCGATAACCGGTTTTAATGGCGTTGTAGACAGTGTCCGCACAAGTATCGTTGTTCACTTTCCAACATCCGAACCCAACAATGGGCATTTCATATCCAGAGTTTAACTTTAAGGTAGTCATTTTGAAACGTCTTAACATAAACGATTGCACTGGTTTAGAATTGTAAAAAGAATTGTACTTCAGTAGTAAATAATGTACGACAGTAATTAACTACAGTTTGGAAACTGAAAACTGTTTGCGAGTTGGATTTCCAGGAATTCGGGGTGAATTGTCGACTCCAAGTATGAAAAAGATGGAATGAGCAACAAGCAAGTAAGTCACTTATATGTGAAGAAAGTAGGAATTCCTACATATACCCCACACCCCTGGTAGGCAAATAGGGGAACGTTTAGCACTAAGAGTGGAGATTTTCATCGTGACGTAAATGGATACATAGAGCGAGATAATGAATATAATGTGGAGTGAGATCCAAATAAGAGTTCGTGTGGCAAAGGTTCATTGTGACGTAGGCAATTATCGAGTGATGGTGCCGCAGCCTTGTTTATGGTAATCCATACCAGAAGTATAAGGTGAAGATTGGAATGTTATAGCGTGGGAGGGAAAATATTGTAAGATACAATTTATTGTGAATATATTGTGACGGGAAATGCTAAAATATTTCATCGTAGATTACTAAATTTTGCAGTTAACTAAAGAGAGTTGGTTGCTAATTAAACTATTTTCACGCCATGATATGCTTTTTGGCTTGCAAGAATAGAAGAAAAATCTTAGATAGTATCCTCTTGGATTGTAATGGTAGAAGAGAAGTTGAGAAAGTATTTGAAATCCAAATGTCCACCCTCGGCGATTATTAATATTCTTCGCAATATTTATTGGCCATTATTCGCAACAATTGAGTAATATTCTTCTTCTTAATACACATTGCCTACATTCTTTGCCACTTACATAGAAATCACAAGCCTTCTATTTACCATGGTTTCCACCAGTCCGTCGCCGGAAAGTGTACCTGACATGGAATGGAATACATTTGTGCAATTCTAAAGTGGCCCAGAACGGAGTGGCCTGTAACTAACGTGCCAGAATAGACGCTAAACTTCTTGGTATAGAAGTACGAATTTATATAGAATGGTATATACTAACGCTTTCAGGCTATCTCAGCGGAAACAAAGCTACAGCTATGACCAGACTTAAACGGTCCCGCAACGTTCTCTTGAACGGTGCTATAGTACTCTCTTAAACTTGCCATAATACTCATTCATTTTGCAATCTACAGGAGAAGGGTTTGCAAAATAGGTGTATAAAATTTAATATCCATAACCAGAATGTATACTTCTGACCAGTATTAAACACCAAATGTGATTCTGCAACTTCTTCTACATAGAATCGTCTAACTTTCCTTACACGAGAACTTTAGTAATGCTGCAAAATGCGTGATTGTCTGATATAATCGCAACTGCATCTCAAAATATGGCCTATCAAATTGGGATTCTTACATCCTCAAATAAAATATTGATATTTCTCAGAATTATGAATTAAGGGTCAGAACAAACGAATGACATATGTTCCAAACGAATGACATATGTTCCAAACGAATGACATATGTTCCAAACGAATGACATGTGTTCCATATAATTGCATAACGCCTTTACACTGTTATTGTGATCATCCACAAATGGGTGGAATATTCCCAACGTGAAAGAGTACCAAGAATCAACATTTGAGATACTCAACTATGCACACCTTTCTGCAATAAACTTAACTTCCATAATTCATCTGTCCCAGTTATACAGAACAGATGTTTCCCTCCCACAACTGTCAATGTACCCATTCTGCCAACATTTCTCAGTTTACACTTTTCCACGTTGAAAAGAAATAAACTCAGAAACTTTCGGTATTCCCTTTAATGATTTTTCCCAAGCAAAAAAATTAACCATCTGCAATCTACATAATTCATACTAAATAGCCAGTCCACCCATTACCGCAGCCTCTGGTCCATATGTCAGATCTCTCATCGGCAATTTTTCGCTGCAACCAATTAACCACTACTTCTGAAGCTACACACCGGTCTGGGGCCGTTTATGAAGATCAAAACATAAATGATCCCAATCGGGAAATACCAAAACATACCTAAGGTATCATTAGTTTTTGTTGATCTTATGGTCATATCTTCGGCCAAACAGACGATGCGCCTTCATTATAAGAGAAGTGAGAGACGTCATTCTAGCAGCTTTCAGCCGTGAAAGTTAGAAACAAACAGACATCATTAAAATCCCATTCAGTTGATGGCATCCTCAATCTCACTTTACTTGAAAGTGAAGGGCTCCGGACTGGAGTCAGGGGATGTGGCCCCTTCCCAGTTCACACAGATAAACGACAACACCATAGAGTATGGTAGCAAAGAATACAAATTCAAGAAAATCATAAATGATGCTTCCAGCTTAGCCAGCTCTCATCCAGAGGACAGTTCAAGCGAACTGCTGGCTTCTTCTGAATGCTACATCTTCTTGGGGCCCACAGGCTCTGGTAAAACTACCACAATGCGCCAGGTAGTCGAAGACTACTTAGTAGCACTTTCCAACGATGAGGGATTATCGATGACCGCATTTGAAGTCATTGATAACAAGATTATCACCGACTTACTTGACGAGAACTTGAAGAAAGAGTACAACATCACCTTTGAATCCCAGTTGCGCAGAATTCAGCTGCCTCAGTCTCACCATTTGCAAGATGTCTTTACCCATAGAACGAGTTTCAAGACCCCCGCTAATGAGAACAGCAGCAGGTCATGCTTAGTTGTCACTTTCCACCAGGACTCAACCCCAAGTGGAAAGCGGTTGACTTTCATAGATATGATGGGGAACGAAAAGTATGACAAGCACACCTCAAATGTGTTTGCAAACTTGAATATGTCATCCATAACAGAATTGCTTGTCAAGAAATCGAACGGGTTCGGTGGTAGATCTTCAAATTTAGTGACAAACCTCATCTTCAAGAAAGATATACAGAACCATATCAAACTCATTTTGCATTTGGATCCTAGAGGTGATCCCTCGTTGACAAAGTCCTCCTTGAACAATATTGCTCTGTTGGTTCACAAGTTTAAATTGGAAATGCAAAGATCCCCATCTCAAAAGACCAAGTCTTCAATCCAGACCTCTCTGGTACCATCATACGCAAGACCAACAATTGCATCTTCAATTCCTTTAAGGCTTAACAAGACGATCCGCAAAGTTAGATCTGCTCGTAGACTCAACCAAGTTTCGTCAATAACTCCTTGCACAACGAAGGCTCAAGCTTTGAAGATATTATCCACCCCTGCGAAGAATGTTCACCTTGAGAAAGCAATGTCACTCAAAGTAGCCCCCATTCAGGCGTCCTCAATAAATTCATCCCCAATTCCTCCTAGTTTGGGAAAGGAATCTAATACACTTCTCAAGACCGCATCTTCTCCAATAAGACCGAGAGTGATTCCTGATACCAAATTCAAGTCTATGAGAGAGCGCTTGATGGAAAAAACTGTGGAAAATGAAACCCTTCGGAAGGAAAACCTGTCAATGGTTGAATTATTGGACAAGACGCGCCATCAGATAAGTGAATATTCCGAGTTGGCTGAAATTGAAAGGACGAGAGAAGAAGCAGAAAGAAAGTCCTTGCTTGAGGCTAAGCGGGAGATAATGGAACAAGTTGAAGCATTTAAAAATGAGTTTTATATGTTTAAAGATACCCATGAATCATTCAACGGTAATGTTGAGACTTTGAAGGCAAGCTTGGCTGCAATTGAGAGAGAAAATGGCGCTTTAAAGTCAGAAACCTACAATTTGAGGAGAGAATTCAATTCGAGAGAAGAATCATTGGTTATCTCAAACAGAGAATTGAAGGGCGAAATTGATCAGTTAAATAACTCCATGACCAACGAAAAAGCAAGATTGGCACAAGTTGAGGTTGAAAAATGTGCTTTGAATTGTAAATTGGACGAATTAAACAAAGGTCACGATGAGTTATCCCTACTGCATACCAAGACTGTTACTGATTTTGAATCAATGCAAACCGATTTCATGGACAAGATTGTTACAAGAGACAACCAAATATCCCAATTACAAGAACAACTCACTGTACAAGAGTCAACTTATGACAAGAACACTTCAGAAATGAAATTGCAGTTGGATGAACAAGAACAATTAGCATCAGGCTTAAAGCAGAAATTGGAAGTTGAGCAAGATAAGTTACTTGAAACCCATAAATCCATTGAGTCGTTAAAGAATGAACTTTGTGCCTCCGAACAAAAGGTGCATGTAGTTACATTGGAGCTTGCATCCAGAGAAGATAGAGTCTTGTCTATTCAAGAACAATTAAGTCAAACAGAGGATTTATTGAAAGTTGCAAAATCTGAAATTGGGGATCTCCAAAACATCATCAAAAATTTGGAAGCTTCATCTTTGGTTACCAAGAAGGCGCTCGATAGGGCTCGTGATGAATCGCTTACCAAGGATGATGAATTAGCAGCTACTAAGGAAAAGATGTTGGAATATGAAAATGAACTTTCAGTTAGCAGAAAGGAATTGCAAAGCTTGAGAGAAACACATGGTGAGGCCAACAATGAATTATTAACTACTATGGCTGAATTAGAGATGGCTGAAAAGGCATTAGAAGCAAAGCAGAATGAGTTAATTTCCATTCAATCAGATAAATCGATCCTTGAATCTGACTTTGAAGCCCTCAAATCCAAGAATTCGGCGATGAACAAGGAACTTGATGAGTTAAAGGCAAATCAAGTTTCATTTGAAGTTCAAGAGCAAAATTTGAAGTTGAAATCAGAACTCGAGAAGTTGAAATCTGAATATGCATATACAAGAAGGGATCTTTTGGAATTGAGAAATGCTTCAGAGTCGATAAGCAAGGATGCCGAAGATGTTTCAAGTACGAAATTTAGTGCACAGGAAGCGGAAATTGAGAAGTTAAGGACTGAAGTTGCCGACATGGAATATTTGAAGGATGTTTTGGAAAGCAAAGAAGCCCAAATTGCGCAATTACGTGCTGAAGTTGACGGAAACAAGGTAGACTTGGAACTCAAGATGGATTTAGAAAACACTGTTTACTCCCTCAAGCGAGAAAGAGGATCTTTGCTTCAGGAAAGGGAGGATTTACTCAACTCCTTAACAAGCATGAAGACCAAGTATTATACTGTTAACCAGGAATTGAAGACCATGAAGAAGGATTCTATGCTGCTTCAATCAGGTAGCCACGAATTACTGAAACTGTCAGCTTCTCCTGAGTCATCGATACTCGCTACCTCATCTCCCAACAGTCCCGTTGAAGAAGTGCCCCAGGATGAGATTGCCACTACTCCTATTCTCTTGGATGCACCATTGAAGAAACCATTTGATGCTAAACAAATCTTTAGAGACAAGACATCCAAGTCACCTTCCAAATCCCCCTCCAAGTCTCCTTCTAAGAGCAAGAGGGATAAGCATGCTTTGACACCTTCCAACAAGAACCTTGCGGAGCTTAGACTGAAGAAGGATAAGAAATTGAAGAGAAAGTACAACGACTTCAAGTTACCAGCCAACAAAGTGCAAAGGGCTGTGTGATTTGATAGATCCACAGTTCCATTATACCCCAACTGCAATGTACCATCACCAGCACCTGACTGAGTTGTAAATTTTTTTTTACCATAATATGCCCTGTTTAATTATAATTAATATCCTACTGTTGTAAACTCAGTAATAATACAGTTAATAATTTAATTGACCATAATTCCAATCCTGTTGGATTAAAAGTAAAGTAGCAATAGACGGTTCTACTATTAGCAATTACATGTGGTTCAATTATTGCATCACGGTAATTATACTATATGGAGTTAATGAATAGATCGACTCCAATCATTGTTTTAAAAGTAGTTTTAACAGTAGTTTTAACAGTAGCATAAGTATCATAGTTTTTTATAGGACACATACCGCATACTTAATAGAATAACCAACGTAATCATTACGGTTTACAATTTTGAAAGGTAATACTATATATTGAAGTAACATAAAATAAATTAACATAAACTAAAAGTAGCATACAATAAAGTAACATAAATAAATGTAAAATAAACTAAAACATAAAAAAATGTAAAATAAACTAAAGTAACATAAAATAGAGTAACATAAACTAAAATAGTGTCAACTAAAGTAACATAAATTAAGTAACATAAACTAAATAACATAAACTAAAACAAAATATATCTAAGTCAAATAAATTAAAGTGACGTAAAATAAAATAACATAAATAAAAGTAATATAAATTAAAGTAGCATAAATCAAAATAACATAAAATAAAGAAAGACACATTGAAGACAAATTCAAGTCAGTTATATGAAGTTAAATTAATAAGATAAACTAACTCCAATATAAATTAAAATAGTGATATTACTCACAATTAAACTTCTCGCTGTGAACATATATTAAAGCTGGTTCACTATTTACTCCAAAACTATACCTCGGCCATCATATTTTATAATGCATTAACCATCATTAACACCAACTTTACAGTGTCCATGATGCATCACAACTCATCCTCTATACTTCCTAGACAGTTCTTCTATCAGCCAAATACCTCACAATTGAGCCTTCACCAGAAACTTCAACCACCTTCTCAAACCAGTTCAACAACAACCCTCCTTGCTTTGCGCCGTAACCAGTGCTCATTGTCTTATACAAGTACTTGACCAACGTATCCTGTTGTTCGCTGTTCAATTGCTGTACAAATCCCTTCAATTCACTCACCTGGTGGTTATTCCGGATCGAACACAACACTTCAAACACAGTTTCTCCGTGGATACTCTTAGTCTGTTCGTCCGCCACATAGGGTGGGTTGTCCAACACCAAGGCGAGGGCTTCAGAGAACTTTCCTCCGCTTAAATATGTTCTTGACTGCTGTGAAACTGATTGGATGTGGGAAAGGGGAGTCTCTGGCAATTCGGGCACAAGTTCTTCTTTGGTGAGGAACTTGTCTGTTTCATATGCGTCGATGTCGATTCTTCTCCAATCGCTCATTTTGGTGTATTAATGTATATTAATGGATAATAATGTATATGAGTTATATCAATGGATAGTGATGTATATCAGTTTATATCAATGTATTAGTCCATAGTTTAAAGTGTATTACCATATGATCTACAAGTATATTGGGGCTGTAATTGTCAATCCAACGCTAGTGCGGGTAACCCATTGTTTGTGTCAGGTTTCGGATGCTCCGCCGGAACACCTTTACACTACTATACAAGATTATGAATGTGATGTAATGATAATGGGTGTAGTAATAATGAGTGATAATGGGTAGTGATGAGTAATAATGTAGTGACAATGTAAAACTAACGTACTGAAACATACTGAAATAATGTAACACAACTCTGTATTCTAATGATGTAATAATAATTTATATATACCCTTAATGTTTAGTCTTCTTTCGGGAGTTGCTGGACTCCTGATCATCTCTATCCTTTTCTCGTTCATTATCGTCATTATTCTGTTCCTTGCTTTCGTATCCGTCCATGAACGACAAGGCCTTATCTCTCAACTCCAACGTATCCACCACTATGACCACTAACCCGTCCAGTCCGACTTCGTATTTGATGTGCGATTCATTGGGAAGTGCTATCTGTTCGTCAAACGCGTCAAAAAATGCATTCATATCTTCAAAAGACTGGATCTGATCAAGCATGCGCTCCTCCATGTCTCCATCCGGAATATCTTCGGCCTGTACAACTATTATAACTCGAAGGGGGTTATCGAGAGCTTCCATCTCTGGAACAAACTCGTTGTCACTCATGATTGTGAGAAAAAATTATAGTTCAGTGGGCAAACAAAATTGTGCAACCGGTGCCAACCTGTACAGCAACCTCTAGTGATCCGGCAGCAGTTCTCTGACCGCAGACTCTAGTGTAGATGCTGGTGGAATAGAATCATACTTTAGGTTCAAACTGTTACATATTGAAAAATTCAAGAGAGATGGCATACTGTATATAAGACAAACATAATAACTATGGTGGATGGATGTAAGTACTATGATGATAGTTAAGTAACTTGGTGAATAGTACTGAAAAATGCCTTATTACGGATGCTGCTTTTAGTGGTTTAATATGATGACGTATATCATTGATATGAAGGCTTTTAATACATTAAATATGGTATGGTGTAAATGGTGATTATTAAGTTCGCATAACCTATTTCCTTTTTCTGTTTCACATGTACCATAGTAATATTTCACTGGAGATTAATTACACTTGGCTTATTATTGAGATATGGTAATTCCTGATCTTAAAATAATACAACTTAATAATTATAGCAAAATTGCAGATTCTAATTATTGTATGGTATTGCAATTTTAGCTATTCCTAGATCTTTATTGCGTTTAATAAATGCATCAATTCAGTATTAACATGAATTAATTCATCGTTTTTCCCGTCTGTTTAATTCTCTTGATACCTTCATTAACCTACACTATACTATTATCAACTCAAGCATTTAAGCTTATTAATAAATCCCACAATTTAATAACATCATCTCTATTGGTACAACATGTATTATATTTATCCCACGCCATATACTATGGCCTATGGCTATTACGATCTACTGTCAAGTCGTTCACTGTATAAGTATCATTATGATTGAAATATCCAAGTTAACATAAATGTGATTTCAAACCACTATACCCCTTACAAAGACCACTTCTTGAATTGGTTGATCAAGGCATTGGTGGAAGGATCGTGGTTCTCCACAGGAGCCTTGTCGTTCAATTGCTGAACAATGGCCTTGGCCAACACCTTACCCAATTCAACACCCCATTGGTCGAAAGAGTTGATGTTCCAGATAGCACCCTCAACAAATGTAAGGTGTTCGTAGTAGGCAATCAAGGCACCCAAAGCAGCAGGGGTAATCTTTTGAGCTAAGATGGAGGTGGTAGGTCTGTTACCAGAGAAAACCTTGTGAGGAACAAGACCACCGGTGGCACCCTCAGCCTTAACTTGGTTTTCATCCTTACCAACCATCAAGGCCTCGGCTTGGGCAAAAAAGTTAGAAGCCAACATCTTCTGGTGTAAGTTGTTCTGGATAGGGTTGTGAGATTGGGCAGCGAGAATAAAGTCAGCTGGAATCAACTTGGTACCTTGGTGGACCAATTGGAAGAACGAGTGTTGAGCGTTGGTACATGGTTCACCAAAGAGAATGGTACCGGTTTGGTAGTTGGTGAACTTGTCACCTCTGGTAACGGACTTACCATTGGATTCCATCGACAATTGTTGCAAGTAAGCTGCGAAACGATGTAAGTATTGGTCAAATGGAGCAACCAAGTGAGTTTGGGCACCGTGGAAGTTGTTGTACCACACGGACAAAAGAGCACCTAAAACAGGAATACTTTGCTCCAATGGTGTGTTGAGGAAATGGTTGTCCATGGCTTCAGCACCCTTAAGGAATGCTTCAAAGTTGTCAAAACCAATGTACAAAGCCACAGACAACCCAATTGCAGACCAGACGGAGTAACGGCCACCGACCCAGTTTTCAAAGGGGAACATGTTTTTGGTGTCGATACCAAACTTGGAAACTTCGTCAGCGTTGGTTGACAAAGCAGCAAAGTGCTTGGCAATGTATGCGGTGTCTTTAGCGGACTCCAAGAACCATGACTTGGCAGAGTTGGCGTTGGTGGTGGTTTCAGCGGTGGTGAAAGTCTTTGAGGCAATCAAGAACAAAGTAGTCTCTGGGTTCAAGCCCTTCAAGGTTTCAGCCAAGTGGGTACCGTCAATGTTGGAAACAAAGTGGACGTACAAGCCAGGCTTGGAGAAGTGCTTCAAGGCCTCAGTAACCATAACGGGACCCAAGTCGGAACCACCGATACCGATGTTGACGATATCGGTGATGGCCTTGCCGGTGTAACCCTTCCAAGCACCAGATCTAACTTCTTCGGAGAATTCCTTCATGTGTTGCAAAACCGAGTCGACTTCGGCGGCAGTATCCTTTCCGTCAGCCTTCATTTCCTTCAAGGCTCTGTTTCTCAAGGCAACGTGGAATACAGCTCTGTCTTCGGTGTAGTTGATGTGGTCACCAGCAAACATGGCATCACGCAACTTTTCAACACCGGCCTCACGGGCCAATTGGTACAACTCCTTCATAATGGCATCGTCAACCAAGTTCTTGGAGAAGTCAAAGAGAATTTCCGAACCGTCAAAGTTGTCAAAGGTCTTAGACAACTTGGCGTAACGTTCTGGATCGGCAGCAAAAGCAGCAGAAACATTAAAGTTCTTCCCCTGGGAGTCATACAACTCCTGCAACTTTTGGTAGGAGGGCAATTGAGAAGTCAATTCGAAGTCAGCGTAGTTCAGCATAGTGGGGTAATCCTGGAGAATGAACAGGAAGTGGAAAAACAAGAAGAAGAAGAAGAAGAAGAAGATCAATTGGAATGGCTCGTGGTGGACGGGGATTTTCTGAATAAATATCCTTTTCCTTTTGGTGGTCGGAAGTGTCCTGAGCGGGGGCGCGCAGCCTTAGGGGGTTTGTGTAACTTGCGTTTACGGGGAATATCCACTAACGTAATTATTACTACTGTCTTAATAAAGCATGATGTTTGAACATAGATTAGTAGAGTATGTTGCGGTGGATGGTATTGATGTATATCGTAGAGAATGGTATTATTTGATGGTTCTAGATCGCTTGTACTTCTGATTTGAACGAGTATACTTTATTGTATGCTTTGTATACGGATACTCTGTTATATTTATATGTTTAATTTATACGAATACTCCGTTATACATATACTCTGTTATACGGCTACTCTGTTATATTACATTCTCTTAGGAGTCATTATGTGGCTGCTCTTTGTTCTTCTTTTGATGTTCTACTGCTCCTGTCTTGGTTAAGATTGAAACTGTTGAAACTGTAATATGAGATCACCGTCAACTTCGGTATACTCGGAACTACCTACATCGTTTAGGCACATGTGGGGTTTCCAAACGAACGGCTGGTTCGGAGTAGGTGATACTCCAGTAGTCAGTTGATACAAGTGTATTCCTGTTCACTTTCTGTGCAGACCATTTGTAGTCCATTGCGTCATGTGATATATTTAATGTAATTATCGACTCACAGTAGTATACATGACATATATACGATACGCCCACGCTCTGCTTCATCTAGGGTCTAATATTTTTGCAATAGAAATAACGAAATGACGAAACAACTACAGACTTTAATTATTATATAAATTTATCGTATTATTTGATCTGGCTTAGTATACTATGTCTCACCAAAATGGATCTCGGTAATGCCTATTAGATAATATTATCCGGGTAACCCTCCACACATTATACTATTTACACCATACCCTTCAGGATTCATTACACTCACACATTCACGAGCTCAGATGCAATAAGCATCATTCCATATAGTACTAGAGTTCGCTCCAATGTGCTTAATACTGCTATTTTAGTGCCATGTAAAGTGTCATAGCCACTGAAGCAGAAGCCACCATAGCGAAAATTTAATAAATATAATGTCTGTCTCGCACTTTGGCCATTCTTATTTTCTTCATTTCTAATATCTACCAATTGTGTGAGTTTAAGGGTGTAATTGCTGAGAATATCATATCATGCTAGAATCCAAGTGGGCGCCTAAAAAGACCACTGAATCTACGAGTTCAGATAAACGTCCAACCAGTAATGGCGAAACACCCATTTTAGCGTCGAAATGGTCCCAGCCCATTACTATCCACGGAGATGAGCAGCTAGTGAGTAAATGGGCTGCTAGTCCTCCAACAACTGCTAACACCGAAGACGACAATACTCTAAGATCTGAAAACAGTAGGAATGCACATAAAACAGGACTTCAAACTCCTCCTGATAGTAGCAGAGAAAAGAGGGCCAGAAACAGAAACAGAACATATAAGGAAGATCTTGCCCATACTTCGCACCAGCATGCTGGGGATGGCACCAATCTGCCTAGAAACCGGAGACGTGATGATAGAAGAAATCATAGAAGAGACAAAGATGTTGTACATGATCATGCTCATGGTTATCGGCAACAGGCGGTACATTATCATGTAGATGAGGAAGGTGAAGTCGAGAAATCAGAGGTAACTGATGCGGCTCGATCATTTGCTGCCAGATTAGGAGTCAGCTTATCCTCCGGTAATAATGCAGACGAGTGGGAAGATGATGATGAGGATGACGGTGAAGAAGTGGAGAAAAGTGCCGAAGAATATGATGATGAACCAGAAGTTGAAAGGCAGCCAATGACCACAGCAGGTAAGTCGTTTGCGGCTAGATTGGGTGCATTATCTATTGATGACAATTCCAAATCTATTGGTAGAAGAAAATCTCTACCACAGACGAAGAAGAATAATAATAAGAAGAATGCACCAATTACGAAATCGACCTACGAGACTCCAAAGCAGAAGAAAGACAGATTAGTGGCTGCACAAATGGCAGAAGCTAGAGCTGCTGAGGAAGCAGCTAAAAAGGAGGAAGCTGTCAAGAAGGCTATAGAGATGGAGAAACAACGCAAGAGATTAGAGGATTTGTGGAATGACAGTTCAACCAAGTCCACGAATTGGGCTGACTTTGACGATTGATAATGACAATGTTAATGATGAAGGTAATGAGGAAACAATATTATTTGCAATCTTTTTTTATTTATTAGACAATATCAACACAACTACTGCTGCAGTTACTAAAGTGCAAATGTCTTTTTCCCTCTAACGAACCAATATCCCACAATGTACATGATAATAGCAGCATAGACTACAGACACGTAGTTCATTGTACCTCCAGTAACTGGCAAAACATAAGGGAAAGAAAGGAAGATCAAGCAGAAGATACCCCAAACGATGGTCAATATATTATTGATATAGCCCCATTTACCCAAATTGAATGGGCCTGTTAAAGCCTTGGACCGGCCATACTTTAACAAGCAGATAGTTGGAACCATGTAAGACAATAATAATAAGGTGATACAAGCAGAAATAATTGCATTGAAGGCTGTCAGGGATGCCAAGAATATGCATCCAATAACACCAATCCAGAAAACGGAAAATAAATGGGCATTAACAGGCATATGCAAATTCTCGTTAATTTGAGACCAATATTTAGATCCAGGTAATCCATTATCCCTAGAGAATGACCAGCAATTCCGTGCTTGCCAAGTGTGACTGTTGATATTGCATAAGAAATAACAGAGAATAACCATTGACATAAGGAACAAGGCTGCATGCTTATTTCTAACTGCCTGGTAGTAGATTTCCAAAGGTGGCATTTGGGCTGCTACCACAGCATCGGGGTCCTGAATGCAGAAAGTCAAGATCACAGTGTAGAGCCATGCTGTAATGAAACCCAAGCCAATAGTGCACAACATGGCTCTAGGAATAATGATCCTGGATTTCTGGACTCCTAAATCGTCTACCATGTGGGTAGCAGCATCAATACCAGCAAATAACCAAATAGGAGCGACCAAATTGACAATATAAGCCATTCCTGAGTTGGACCATCCCATGACATTATCAAAATTCTTGAACACGAAGTCTGGATTTTGGAAATCACCCAGGGCACAAGCAGCAGGAACAATCATTGTCACACAGAAAGTTAATATCGAAAGATACAACGAAGTCTTGGTGAAATATGGCAAACTCTTGGAGTAAAAGTTGAACATGGCAATGAACACATTGAGAAGCTCATAAAGTACGAAAATATGCCATCTCTTAACGATAAGATCGGGATGCGTGAACAGATAACTGGCAAGTATACAGGTAGCTAAACTCGATGTGACTGAGGCTCCAACAAACAAGGATCCAAAGTATCCTAAGTTCCCACACAAATAGGCAAGAAACCGCCTATATTTGGCAGGTGCTAACTTTATGGTCCAGTAGTACTGTCCACCAGCATCGGGCATTGCTGAAATCATTTCACCCAAAGATAATGCTACATTAGTAGCAAAGAAAGCACTGAGGAAAAGTCCCCACACCATAATAGTTGCACCACCTGAAGATATCAATGTCCCCAACTGGGTAGCTACTCCAAGCCACGAGTTGATCAAACCGAAGGAAAACCCAAGGAGAGAAATGAAACTGAAGTTTCTTTCGAGACCCACTTCGTGTTCCTCATTTGAACCGTCCGAATGGTAGCTGGACACATCTTCAATGGATATACAAGTTCCAATAGCCTTCTCGTTTTGGGTAGAAGCTATTTCTTTGGACATAGTGTATTTAGTAAAATTATTTAGTAAAACTTATACTGTTTTAATTTATTCCAGAATTAGATAGATAATACTACTCTCTTTAAATCTTTTGTCATACAGCGATATACATCATTCAAGTGTAAAGTCGGGGTATCGATATCTATTCCTTATCAATGTACTAAGCCTACCCACCCAGTTCGTTTACCCCCACCCATTTTCAGTTTACATTACTTGGTTACCCTTTGGGCAAATCCGCTATGTTTCTGTACTACTAACATAAATCTTCTGGTATGTAACTGAGAAAACATGCGCTTCATATCCATACAATCGTAAATTTGTCGGTCCCAGAACTGTATAATACGACGTTCCAAGAATTTATGATTCCGATAAGATCAGATACGGTATGTAGGTGCACCTAACAGCGAGAGGGTCCCGCCAAATGAGGATATGGTCAGCGGCCCAATTTTTTGGCTGACTAGAATTATTGTTTCTGGTATTCATTATAACAATACTTTGGGATTACGAAAATCATATCCTAGGGGTACTGGTGTTAGAAGGGGGATTATCAGACGGGTTATCAGACGAGTTATCTATAGGGTTATCTATAGGGGTATCTATAGGGTTATTTGTGGGACTATCTGAGGGAACTTAGTTAAGTATCCGAGAACGAGTATGGAAATGCTTTTTTGGGAAAGAATGCAATGGTCGGTATCTCATTGTTTCTTCACCGATAAAGTACCGTATATTTCTCTCCAAATCCTAGGTTTTCCAAGAATTGGTCACGTGAAACCCTAGTTATGTTTGGTAATTACACGAATGGTATAATAAAAGGGTTACCCGCACTTCTTTGATCTATTACCACTCAAAACATTGGTGTTCTACCAAGTGGAAGGTTACACTGTAAAATCACAGGGACCAAGTGGGTAATAGGCTACTTCATTGACCATAAAAGATCTTCCGTAGTATTTTTAAGCAATTAATGAGAAAAAAGTTATATGAATGGACTTGGACTTGTTTTTATAATGGGTACTTAATCTACCTGCGAACTCTAAGGTAATTTGGATTGTAAAAGAAATCTGTTTTGGCACTCGATTGAACCAATTTTGGTTGTTGATTAAAATCCACAGATCCAGTGCACCATAGCATTTCCTCTTAGGCTCGAATAATTCTTGCATTTTCTACCATCATTCTCAATGCAAGATCCTCAAATTAACGATAGCAAATCTGAAAGATATGAAATTGTCACTTAACATTGGAATACCTTTGAATTATTATTAATAATGTAATAATTCATTGCTCTGAATCTATGATTCTGTGAAATACATATTCTATTGGAAGGTATCCTTCTAGTTATTCTATAGAAACCCCATCAAAGAATCAACGTCGCTATTTACCGGATTAAGTAATATCGGCTAAACAATTTTCCGGACCATGGCAGAACTGAAATTGGCCCACACTACTTCTCTATTGGCTCCTCACTGTCATAATCAGGCAATCTGATTGATTCAGGTATCACACCATCATTCATGTACTCTAGCACTGCTGGAGCCCAAGCATCTGTTCTTTTGTACTCTCCAATATTGTCGTCAATTCCGGCAATGGCCTCGCATATTCCAATGCCATTATCTCCTTCTAATTTAATCTGAGTTAATGGAGTCAAGTAAGTTTTAATTGTGAATACGATAGCTTGCAGTTCCGGAAGCTTAGTCACAACTTGTCTTTCGACTCTAAGAACTACGTCATTAAAGTCTAGATCCTCTTTTTTAAGATGATTATCATAGTCATATGCCTTTGTATCAGCCAAAGCGAACATCTTTGGATGTGCTTGGACTGTCCAGTTGGAGCGGGTCACTAACTTATTTGGCTCAACACGGCTGAAGTACTTATTCATAGAAGTCTTCAATTTTTCTTTGTAATACGGAACAGGCTGGTGAATGGTCAGAATATCATTGTTGAATTTATCAACAGGATCAAATCCAGAGGGTAAACACCACGATCCACCCCTGAGTTTGTATTCGGGATCTTTGGGGTCCTTCAAAAGCAATAGGAAATCTTCTTCAAGGATCACCAGGAGATACCGGAGTAGATCTCGGGGAGTATATTTGAACACATTCGAATAGGGAAGATATTCATCTCGTATAAGATCGTGGATCCAAGTTTCTGCGTCCTTTTTAACCTGATGATAATATTTTGGATATTTAATTAAAAGGATTTTGGTCACCAAGTTGTAGTATTCATAAATAGCTTTATCGCAAGTGTCATCATTGAAGAGGACATAGGGCTCATGCTTCTCTACCACTCTTTTTTTCAAATCTGTGATCTTCTTATGATCGCGTTCTATGTTGAACCACTGTTGGGGCAGAATGGATGAAATCCCCATTGTCATATTGTACTTCTTTCTGAAGGGTCGGAGTGGTTCCGGTTCCGTAGTTTTCCAATCATAATTATCTTCAACTTGTTGGACATCTAAGTATTCGAGTTTCCCACTAGTCTTAGGCTTTTTCCTCTGCAAAATCACTAATACAATTGCAGCGACACCTGCTGCTACTATCAAGCTAATCTGGTCCATTATCGCCCTAAAAAAATGGCATTTGTCGAATAAGTCACTTAGTCATGAGCAGGTTCTATTGCACTTATAGTCATATCACGCGACACAAACCCAAAGGCCGTATTCGGAAAGTGATTCCGACGACTAGTCTGGGGTAGAAGTTTATCAGTGAAAGCGCATTTCATGTGTGCTAAATAATTTATATATTAGTGAAAGCGCAATTTATGCTATCTATTTATATACAATTGAAATTGCAAAAAGTCAATAATGGATCATATTATGCTTATAGATCTAAGATAGAACGATAAGTTCTAGAGATCGACAAATAAATGTGAAATCTTGAAAAACAAAAAATACTTTTGAAATCATGTTTTAGGTGGAGTCAGCTGAAATCAGGTTTCGGGTATAGACTTCCACAACTTAAGAGATAAACTGAATGGTTAAACTGAATGGTTGGGACTGAATACTGCATAGTGGAAGAGTTGCAGTTTCCGGACACCTTCCCTGACCCGGTATAGTACCGGAATCTCCTCGGGTAACTAAATTGTGATTAGTACAGACAGAGGGGATTGGAAATCGCGAAATGAAGGGGTTTCAATGTACAGTGAACTCAATTCGTACATTCCTTTGAACATGAATCTACATCTTAAGTTAAAGTGTACCTCATTTGATATCTTAGATATAACGACCAATTGAGATATTCTGAAGAGATTCTAACCAGTATACCTAGAATTCATTGATAGTACATTTTTTTTATCATATTCAGAATCAAACCCCGCCTAATTGCTAGTGGGAAGTGTCAGACAGAGATCGCACTCTGGAAGAAAATGCTTAAGGGGCTATTGAAAGTGAACTATAGAAGAAACATATGCATTTCAAAGGGCATTGGCGACACCTCGTTGCGATGTCCTGTGTTCTTGGGATGTTTCCGTAATTTCAGTGGAAGAAATGGTACCAAAGAAACTCTCTTCCAAAATAGACCCGTCGAAATTTTACTGGGTAACGGCAACGGCAATCGTGATGGTAAAAGTAACCTAAGAAGGGGCATAATGATCACTGTTGGGACTGGATCGCTTGTGCTAGGATTGTATGTTTATTTCCTGATTCGATGGAAACAAAAGATGTGCAAGAACAGTGTGGGCTCAAAAGATGTGAATGAAAAGGTGTTTATTCCTTTATGGGTGAATATCAATTGGTTGTACCGATCAGCATATAAGTTCCCAAAGGCAGTCCAGTACTTTGATCCGGAATTCTACAAGTATTTGGTGCAAGAAATAGAACAAGTTAGCGAGGAAACCGAACTTGAACCCGTTGGGAATGCATCGATTACCACTCACATCCACAACTATTATATGGGCGAACAAGTACAGAAGTTCATGCAAGTATTTGTCAACAACAATGTCAAGTATAAGGTTTTGGAGGAACTACTGAAGAATTTATCTATCCGAAGACTCTTTGGATTGCCTCTCTCGGTTGACATTATTGATTACAGAAGAGAAAACTTCCGTGTGTGGGTTGAGAGCAAGTACCCTACTGTTTCTGGGATTGAATTCCCTATAGACGACTGGAGATCTTGGCGGTGGTCGATTAACCCCATAAATTGGCATTCTTGGGCAAACAGCTTGGCCAATGAATGGTCATTAAATCGTGAAAATTCAGTTCCTCCTGACCTCTCGCCTGACCATATTCCCACTGCTGGAGTTTCGAGTCGCAAGTCAAAGAATCATAATGGTTCTGTAGACGAAAGCTCCGGGTGTCGTGACTACAACATTGTTTACACGGGAGAGTTTCTTATACGGGATCATGAACTGGGCATTGAGAGCTGGCTCTATTACAAGGGAACGATAGATTTTGATCACTTGCTTATTAATCGGGGGGTTCAGCTTGTTGAATTAGATTTGATTATCAAGCAGAACAATGAGCTTGTCAAGTACAAGATTCTTTAACGAAGGCACGGTCAACCACAGTTTCAAATTCACGTGTAAATAATCATAGCTACCAAGAAATGAGTGATAGAACCAGAGTCAATTTTTGGTCAGAGTCTTGGATTATTCCGCACCTTATCAGGAACTTACAAGAAGGGCCAACGACTGCAACATAATAAAGCGTGATGAGTATATTCAATGTGTAAGAACTTGAACGGAATTGTAGCACATAACAATGTTCTCCTTAACTTCTCCACAGTCATATAGAAGTAAGATCAACAATGCACGAGGTCTGCGAAGGGTACGCTTCGTATTCTTCCCCAGTTTAGCCTTATCATCATCAGTTTCGGCGACATAAAAGAAACAATGAAACAATGAAACTTTCGCTTCTTCCCGCGTTCTAGAAGTACCTGTGGAAGAAAAAACTACAGTAATTATACTTGTGCCAATTTATTGTGTATATTTCATCATAAATTGAAAGAGCATAAGAGTTCAAGACAACGTTAAACCACGGAACCTCCGATGGAACAAAATGTACATCACGGTGATCCCCCGCGAATCGGAGAACCGTTTTTGTGTCAAGAGATCGAAATCTATAGACGAACTTTTACTGAAAAATGATTATATAAGGTAAAGCCTTTTCTAAGTCTTCTCTGTAACTTCAGAAGTAGACTTGTTTCTACAGCGACGCCATTGAGGGTTACAGACCAGTGCTGTAAAAGGAGCGGTCTGGTCCAAGGATTAAGTGGGATAAAATTGGAGAAAATAGCTATTCCTGTACCATATTCTTGCTTAAGGTTGTATATGCGGTCTTTATTGTGGAAACAAACAGAAATATACCAAGAAACGATTTTGAACTTTATTTTTATAACAAGTGGATCAATATCAAAATTGAGTTAAAAAGGCAAACAGGTTAAATGTCAGACCAAGAAAGCAGTCATGGGGAACCCCCTAAAAAGAAAAAGAAGTCAAAGCCAGATACCGAATCAAGACAGGTACACGATCAGGAACACCAGACACGTAAAATATCCCAGGCTACGCGTACTCTCAAGGCTTGTGAACTTTGCAGACGCCAGAAAACACGATGTATTCGCTCGGATGATAATCCTAAGAGTTGTATACGATGTATTTTCTTGAACAAACCGTGTTCATTTGACTTGGGCCAGGATGCGAAAAAAGCCAAGGCTGACATAACACAAGTTAACCAATCCCGTGGTTCCCTGGATCTTCACAATGGCAATAAGGTGGATGCCATCTACCACATAGTGCGCGAACTTTTGACAATAGCTAAGGGGCTGTCAGAAGGGAAGCTAGAATACAATCACCATCATCTTGAAAGTGGAGTTCATCCTGCTGGTGTTGGTACAGAACTGGTTTTAGATGCCATTACAAATGTTGTGGAAGATGGAGACAACAAGTTCTCACTGTTTCCAGTGAGCCATCACCGTCCTAAAAGTACCCAACATAGAGGACTGGTGCTGAATACTACAGATACGGTCTACGATCTTGACATAAATTTCCGTCCATTGGAAGCAATACCTTTCACAATGATCAACAATATGAGAAACGAGATCAACGATATGCCCAAATTGATCACATCTGTGTTTCCTCAATGGTATCCATTCATGCATTTTGAAAGGAAGCCGACTCGAGAAGATGTTATCACATTAGGTATTTTGTCGTTAAACGAAACCATAGCATTGATGAATGATTTCCGACGCAATTATGGCAGATGGGTTAGTTTCCCACAGAATCTTCCAACTGATCATTTGATTGAACGAATAAGAGAAAAATCAAGTTTTTTATTGACGACATGTTGTGTCATTTCATATAGGTACTCTCCCTTGAGAATGACCCATGGTAAAAAATATAAGGTATTGATGAAACAATTGATTAAAGACTTTAGTTCTGCTTTACTAAAGAATGCTTCAATGCAGCCACATCGTGATGGCGATATTGAATTCTTGCAGGCAATTGTAATTCTTTCGATTTACCTGCACAGTCTTTCATCATCTATTAATACCAAATTCAAGCCTTTTATGATCTCTGGATCCGAGGAAGATGATGATGACAGAAATATAGATGAGGATCTTCAGGAGTTTAATCTAGACCCTTGGAATTTATCATCAATGGGGCTCACAACATTTATTTCGAGAGGAACACTTGGGGATTCTCTATTTGGTAACACCAGTACATCCTCCGAGTCAACTTCTTATAATAAAACCAATTCCAGTAATTCGGTTACGGTAACAGACTCATCTAATCCTACTGAGAAAATTTTCACGTTTTTGTTTGATCCTTTGGAGAGTACAAACGAATATCAGAAACTAACGGTTATTCGATTGTATAACCATCTAACATTGGTACATTTAGTCAATAGTGTGATCTCTGGTAGAACATGCATACTCGACGATACTAGATTGGAGTATTGCAAGAACACTTTAGGCTTACCTAGTTCAACGAACTTTGATGGACGTATGATAAGTGAAATCCAGATTTTGCTGATCTGTTACAAATTTATTCAGACTCTTCTGGTATGTATCTCTTTGGAGGAGGTTGAAGATCATTTTAAATATACCCAGGCTGAAATAGCAACCTGGAGAGGACAATGGGAGTACTTGTTTGAGCAGCCAGCATTACAATTTGTTGATTTCTGCTGCAACTTTGTATACCTTATGGTTGTGTTCAACTACACTTATTATAAACTAAAATTGAGCGGGAAATTTAATAACAGCAAGTTTACTCCTCAACTAGGCAACATTGATTCTGTCATTGAGTTGGCAGACATGACAGATCTCGCAATCATGTTTCAGTACGCTGTTAATGTTGTGGGCACGATTCGCAATATTGAGAATGATGCATATTTTGCCTATTTGTCGGATCAAATTCATTTCTTCTTTTACTTTGGTGGTATTATTCTAATGAAGTTGATAAAATGTTTTAAGTCCAACAAAGTGACGGTCGACTTCAGGCCTTCGCGGAGCTGTTTGAAGCTTCTCATCAAGAAGTTCGATGCAATTGGCTTGAACGACGATTTGATATCAACTTACAAGAATGGCCTATTGCAAATAGCCAAGGCATGCAACGTTGAAGTCGCATAGGAAGCAACAAGGACAGGACTGGACGGGAAGGAACAAGGAAGGGATGCTAATTTATTTTATATATTTAATAATGCGTACGCATTTGGAAGAAGCTTGCTTTGCCAAAATATAAGCAAAATTATTCATGATGTATCGCCCAATAGAGCGCAGGCCCACGCATGGAATTGGACGAAGATCATATTATCGTTAGTTAATGCTATGAGTGACTTTGGAACATTCAACTGTCTTCGCAAATAAGTCTCACTGTTAAGAACGCTATCGCTATTACTCAATTGTTGTTGCTTTCCAGTCTTACCCACTTTTTCTTTGACGATAGTGATAAAGTTACTCTGGTAGGCATCGATCATATCCCAGTTCGATAAAAGCGTTTTTTCGTTATCGCTGACATAAAGCAAGCAATACTTCCTTTCACCTCCTCTAGCACTATTATCTTTAATTTTGAATATTCGGTTCATACAGTAACCGTTGACTTCATCGCCGTAGAAAAGCGGTTTACTGAGATCAGAGTTCATCTCCGCACTGAGGGCCTTCATGAGCAACTTCGTTAGCGACGCGTACCGTCGTGCCAGCTTGGGATAACTGCACGAGATATATCCGGATGCGTCTTCGTTGCTGGAATCCTCAGAGTCCTTGGAAATGAGATTGGACATGTTATCGGGAAAGATTAGGCGACAAAGAACACACGGTGCCGATTCATCCAGCGCTAGCATGTTATCCTTGAGTGAGTTGACATGTTGAGTGCATTCTATGAGACTGGGACCATGGACCTCGCAGAAGTGGCCTAAACATATGACACTATTAACCATCTAACGTAGAATACGGCAATAAAGTGTACAAAGATAAGAATTGATATAAGAGAACTCCAATATAACGGGGACATTTGTTATCGCCTGGCGCGAAAACTTGAGTACCCAAAACCACCACCAAATGTGATGTTAAAAAAAACCCAATCAGTAATACGTAATGTCAATTAAAGTGTGCGTTTTCTCTAATTCTGTCTTTTTGGGAAGCTGAAGTTATAATTGTATTATATGAATGAGAGAACACTCGGCAGAGTGAGTGGGATATCGTTCTACAACCTCCACTGCGCCGATTCCGGCGGGGGTGTAGCGCCTTTGGTGATGGCCGATTCGTTCATCAGCATCCACAAATACGATGCCAGTAAATGCGACGCAGAAGGAGATTTGGTGTATATCAGCCCAATTGCATATGAGGCTACAAATCCCAGCTTTGAATGCATCCAAACTCCTGTGGCGATGGAGGAGACGTCACTTATGGTTGTGAAATTATTTGTGAGAGATTCTGCCCAATGGAGACTCTTTTTGGTGTTGAAATTAGATATGACGAAATTGGTAATGGTGTCTCTGCAATCAAGTGCGGTAATGAACTACACCAACAGTTTTGTTGTCAAGGATAAGGATGGAATACTGTATACTTTCCAGAAATATGTTAAGTTGAGTACTGTTCACAGTCAGAATAGAGTCCTTTCGAAGGCCAGATCGTACAGTCGCAGCTTGCGTCCAAGCAGGAGTTATACATTTACTCTGTTACGTTCACTTAGTCATTTGGTGCGATCTATCAATGAGATTGAGGCTACAAAATTGCGTCTAATGAACGAAATTAATTCATTTCCATCTCAACATAAGTCTGAATCGGAAATAAGCTACCCGGGAACAACTGATCTGTCGTCATCTACCATAGACCAGTTAAAATTCGAGATAAACGAGCTACTACAGGGAAGCAAAAAACTCAAACAAATTAATGATAATTTGGCTACTGAAGTGTACAATCTCAGGTTCAAGTTAAATCTGGTGCGAGACTTAGTAGAATCAAGAATAAAGAATTCGGAGTTCCTGAAATCAGCCATTGAAGATGAAAACCAATTTTTCCAGTCGCAGGTTTCAGCAATAATTGAAGATCTACATGTGTCAGCGTATCCTGAGACTATAGCACTTTTGGTCGAAAAATTCACCCAATTGGGACAGATAATACGAATTGAACCTAAGGCCGGCCAGGAAGATTTCACCATAGTGAACATTGAATTTCCCACCAGCATCACTGCCTTGTTGGAGACATGCTACACCAGTCTGCAATTGGAGAAAACTGACAGGATCAATGTTGGTCTTGGTTACATTATTGCATACATGGAACAACTTGGGAACTTGATTCGCTTGCGATTCAAGTATCCCATCCATTACATTGAAAACAAATACTACATTAGCGATATCGAGAACCGACGGTATCCGTTATTTTATGATATTGGAAGAAGGCGTCGACGGAATAATGATGTAAGGGATTTGGCTTTCGAGCAGGGCATTTCTTTCCTCAACAAAAACTTGATTATCTTGATCAGCGAATACATCGATCGCTGGAACCAGTACCATCAACCCCTACCTGAAGAGAAGAATACGAGTGCTACTGATACTAATGACACCACAACTTATACTACTTTGGGAAAAAGTATAGAGCCAAGACAATATTCTGGCGCTACCACCGAAGTCGTTTCAGGAAGACCCGGAATAATAGTTTCACCGCCGCCACCGCAGCTTCTTCAAAATATTCCGTTTGATTGTCTTGATAACTTCCTCTGGAGTTTGAAGTACTTGAGGCTTATGGTGACGGCTCCTACTGTGGCCAATTGAAGTAAGTTACGATAGATGTGGATGTTGAAAAGGAACAGACCAAGCATTGTGGGTGCGAATATGACACTCGTGAATTGATCTCGCATGTGTGTAACCCCACATTTCGAAATTTAAGAAAAAAGCAAATTATGACACGAAATTTCAGTTTCCTGTATGAAACGGAAACCCGAAGCATTGGGTAATTCTTGCCTTAGGAGTAAATTTCACCTTTTAATGGGAGTTGAAAGAGTATGGTTGTTAGCGTTGGTAATAGTGAAATTGGCTTCATATTATGGTGCTACAAGGTAGTAAATAATGTAGACTTAATTCGAAATAATAGTTTATTGTGCATCAAAATAGGAGGGAAAATATTACACTCAAGGATATATTCATAAACATAGTAATTTAATACAAACTATACTGCGGATTATCCGACAGTTGTACGTAAGGAATCATTAAAGAAAAAGCTTTTTTGAACCGGCATCATTACCAATTTTTATCTCTGCGTCTGACTTCTATGTGTGTCTGTTAAAACCGCACTTACAACAAAGCAACGGCAACAGCACCCATCAAAGCACCGACAGGAGCAACGTAGGCGTTACCTAAACCGGTGGAAGTGGAAGTAGAAGCAGATGAAGTAGCAGAAGCAGAAGCAGACTTGGAAGCAGAGGAAGCCTTGGAAGAAGCTTCAGAGGAGGCCTTGGAAGAAGCAGAAGAAGCCTTGGAAGAAGCAGAAGAAGCCTTGGAAGAAGCTTCGGAGGAGGCCTTTGAAGTAGCGGAAGAAGCCTTGGAAGAAGCTTCGGAGGCCTTGGAAGAATCAGAAGAAGCAGCCTTGGAAGTAGCAGAAGAAGCGGAGGATTCAGTAGCAGAACCAGAACCAGAAGCAGCGTGGGATTCAGAACCAGAAGCAGTGGCAGAAGCAGCAGCAGAACCAGATGCACCAGCACCTTGTGCAGCATGAGCAGCAAGACTGGAGTACCATGGCAAGGCAGTAGCAAACTTGTTGATTTGAGCAACAACAGAAGTGTCGTCCAACAAAGAGGTGTAGGAGTCGTCAGTGTATGTTTGAACATTGAGAGCCAATTGGGTGACGGCAGCAGGGACATCTTCGGAGTAAGTTGCGACAAATTGCAAGTAGGAAGCTCTGTGAGCGGCCAAGTCAGAAACCAAGGCAGTCAAGAAAGCAACCTGGGCAGCGTCAGCGGCGTTGACACCGACGGCAGAGGCAATGGCCAACAAAGCAGCGGAAGAGAACTTCATTTTTATTATATATGTGAGTTTTTTAGGGTAACCAGAACTTGAAGAACTTTTGGAAGGCTCTAATGACAGAAACAAAAAAAAAAGAGAGACGGCTTTTTGGCAAGACTGTCAAAGTTGGGCAGAATCCTCGCCTTATATAAGTGCCGTTACTGTCACTACTATCCAGTATAATTGGGTATATCCAGTATGTCCAGTAGCGAATATTAATAATATAGCACTATGGCGCACTATGGCCCCATACAAACCCAGAGCCACTCACTCTACTTAGTTAGGTTACTCAGGGTGCTTTGTGTGCCTTTAAAGAGAGGAGTAGTGGAGGAGTCAAAAAAATACCGAACAAACAAAAAAAAAAAAGTTGCACCCCTCTTCCTTCATTGTATTTTTTGAGAGCCCTTTGTATTTCGTAGCCCAATCGGGAAAGTACATATAAACGATATTCCAAAGAAGGGCGCCAAAGGGAGATACGTAAATGGGTGGCTTCCTGAAGTAACTACTATGGTAGCATGGTAGTACGGTAGTGTGGCAGTATGAGTGTGTTAATGTGCTAGTGTTACTAGAACGAGAATTACTGGATTTGCTAGCTCTTATATCAAGTTGGTGTATTTGTATCAGACCAACTGAATTCTGTCTCAGTTGCCTTCCCTCAGTGTTGATTATTCCGTCTATCTCATTAACTGAGTGAAACTCGACAAAAAAACCGTGTATGCCTGCTATTTTAATCTCTGGGGCAATGTTCTTGCGCTGTAGGACACTCGTTCCCCTCCGGACTTTGTGGCGGAGTGTCCTCGGTAAAAGGTCTCCTTATTTGGTGTGGAGAAATGTCCATACCGAAGTCCCGAATAAGTGGGGGAAGTCGTTTATTTGCAACTGGTGATGGTGATAGCACTGAGCATGAAACTGTGAATGAAGAGAGTGGAAAACGGTGGGATACTCTTGTGTGGGAAATGCCCGTTTAATTCTAGATGTGAACTGCAGATAGTGTTGAAGAGTTTTACTATGGGAGGTTGCCATAGAAAGATGTTTAGGGATAAGAAAGCGATGGAAGACACTATAGAAGGCTTATTGCGCCTTGAAGTAGTCAGTGTAGAATGGATTTACCATAAGGTTGTGCACAGTGGAATAAGGTATAAGTTGATGCACCATTGATGATATTTGAACACTGACTGATAAGTCGATTGTATTAATCAGACTGCAGTCCAATACTTTGCATGGTCACTCTCTCTGCAAAATGTATATATATAGTATACTCTCAATGTACTCTGTTATGCTCTCACTGTACGCTTGGTATACTCTCGCTGTACTCTCATTATACTGTCATTGTACTCTCGTTCTACTGTCATTGTACTCTCATTATACTGTCATTGTACTCTCATTATACTTTTATTGTACCATCCAATTTCTGTACTATCCTGTTCGTTTCTTCCTACCTTCTGTTGGTTCCTGTGCCCTCGTTCCTTTTTCACCACTACAATATGCACATAACACGACAAAATGAAACTGCCCGTGGCTGCGGTGGCTGTTTTCCATGCAATAGTCTATTCTGCGTATCTGTTTCCCGATCAGTTTCCTGCACCGATTAAGGACTTGTTCTGGTGCTATTTTCTGCTTACCGCTATACCCTACCCCACAAGATGCATACATCACTACTCCGTGTATAACGACGCCAACCACCATCAATCAATCTGAAAACTTCTGTTTTCTGCTTGATAGTCGTTCAATCAAGTAAACCGAAGTAGTATCTCTACTGTGGACCACAATGATAACCCAATACTTGCATATGCACGCCTGCATACCGGTGTTAGTTCCGTAATTACGCGGAACCTCTAAGGCATTCCCCTAATGTTGCGGCATAAAGGGTATGGCTTTTTTTTTTCATCATCCGACTCGAAGCTTCATTGGATTAAAGTTGGCTCAACAACTCTGAGACGTTGATGGTAGCCAGAAATATTGGGTAATTAAGGGGTATGTTGGCAATTGGGTACTTGGTGGCATATGCGATGACTGGTGACATATGCTAGCCTGCGGAATTGTACTACATGCCATTTTGAGTAAAAATAAAATGTACACTGGATTCCTATCCTAAGTTGAGAAACCTTTCAAAATCAATACAAAAAGAAAGCAGGCTATGTCTTTTGGAATTTTCAAAACACATTGTGAGCTCAGCTTTCTCCTATTCCCGAGAATCTGTGAAAATACGAAAAATATGTCAACTTTGAAATGTGACACTGACACCCTCTTTCATGTGTTCCCCGGGAAATTGTCTTATTCTCGGCACTGAGCTTCCTTAATACGCAACGGTGCCAAGTCTAAAAATAAATATCAAAGGAAAGAATAGGATTAGTGGTTTCATTACCAGTCTGGTGTGGGCAGAGATATCATGATTTAATATTGTACTACAATTTAATATTTCACCCACTTGTTCTCAACTTTGCATAATTTCCTACTCACATAATTAACGTTAATAGACATAGTCACATCTCTTACTTTGTCAGATTCGGTTTTTGACAATTATGTTCTGCTTAATTTGACTACTGTATGGCTTATAACTTCTTAAGGTAAAATAACCAGTTACATTTAAACTCATGGTTCTCTTATACCTTGAGGATGGTCATAGGCCCCTGTGTATGTACATAGTAGAATTTTTAATAGGTATTCACTTAGTTCTGGTTTATAAGAAACTGGTTTTCTTGCATTTCTCCCACACACACCATATAATGTCTACTAATTTATATCCTACACAAATTCTCTTGAATCATACTTTTCCATATGGTTTTTCCGATTCTTTTACATACACTATTCTTCTTTGGTAATTCTCTAGTAAATAGCAACATACTGTCTTCCGTCTTCCGAAGTTCTTATGTTTAGTCTTGCTTATGTTTAGTCTTGCTTACTCTTGCCAATTCCCTCTTTCCAGCGATGATGCAACATCTGCTGTACAATGAGTTTAACTCACCATCTCCACTTCATCACACACTTCATCATTTAATGTTAACGTCATAATATTCTTCTGACTACTTATTATACAGCATTATCAAATTCATTCTTTTCAAGGAAGAAATCCGCCCCCGGCCAAACATAAGTTCCGTCTAGTAAAGTGTACCTTGTAAACTGGTGTCTTCTTGGTAAAATACACCGTCATATGATCGGATGTAGACACTATTTCCTTCCGTCTATCACCAGGTTTAGGATGCGCTTTCCCGTCCTTAGCATCTCTGTCACCGACGTTGTTTGCTCCACCCGCTTGGCCGTCACCTGTAGCCGAACCATTGGACTCAGAAAAGTTAGCACTGTTAGGGGCATCACTAACAAATGCCTCTGGTGCAGGGCCCTCGTCCGCCGTATTCTTCTTCGCATCCCATACCCGTACTGTGTTGTCGGCACCACCGCTGACTAAGACAGCACTATCTCTGGACCAAGCCAAAGAGTATATGGAAGATCTTCCGTGTCCTCTCATTGTTTTCAACCGTCTCCCAGTCCCACAGTCCCAAATATTCACAACTGTGTCCTCACCAGCAGACGCTAGCCATCTACCATCTGGAGAGACGGCCATACAATTGATGGCTCCGGTATGGCCCATGAATACTCGGACACAGTTCCCTGTTTGGACATCCCACATCCGGCACGTTTTATCGCTCGAACCGGTGAAAACATAGTTGGCGTTAGGATGGAAATCAACACAGTCAACGTCGTTGACATGACCAGCAAAAATCCGCAATGGGTATATGTGGTCAGTTGCCCACAATCTGGCTGTCTGATCTTGAGAAGCAGTAGCGAAATAATGTCCAAACGGTGAGAATTTGACATCCCAAACGGGTTGGTTGTGGCCCTTATAGGATACCAAAGCAGAATATGAGTCCAATGACCATAATCTAGCAGTACGATCTTCCGAGGAACTTATAAGGAATCGGTTATCTGGAGAAAATGACAATCCATACACGGGACCACTATGACCAATTAATTTCCGGGTATTATCCTGATTGTGTGTATCTCTTTTGAAAACGGATTTCAAGGGCTTCCCGTCAATACTCCACAACTTAATGTAACTGTCTTGGAATCCCCCGGCAATCATATTGGAATCCTCATTAAATTCAAGACAATTCATTTCATTATTTGTGTTGTGAAAAGTGTACATGCAAACAGATGGAGCGCTTGGTTGGATTGTGTCTAATCGTATTTTCAACCGAGAATCTTCAACTGCTAAAATTTGTCTCTTTATGTCGGAGTAGTCTTTCAATGGTAAGGGAATGGATTCACGAGCAGGTGAATCCTTGTCAGGCTCTGTCAATTCTTTAAATTGATCAACTAATGATTTTCCGTTAACAGGTTCGCTATTTTCATCCTTAATTTTCAATTCGGCCTCAATTTCCTTAGATACTTCAGGATCCAGGGGTAATTTCCCTAGTGAAACTGGTTGACTTGAGTTGAACTTGTCCACTTCAATTGCATTCGAGGAGGTGTAAAATCCAGGTAATCCCTCGTTGGGGTCAGCCTCACCTTCCAAATTTAACCTGTCTGGTCTAGTTGTGTCAATCACAGGATTTATGTACTGGTTGATTATTCTGATCAAGACATCACCACCAACTGCTTCATTTTCGTGAAGAAAGTATAACAATAAGTTCATTGTTGTTCTCGAGACATTAATAGTGTACTTGTTGTTTCTGTATGCCTGTGCTAGCTCATTCTCCTTCAAGTGATCTGGCAAACTGATACCCGCTAACTGTTTGATTTCATCGCCATGTAACACAACATGATCGTCCTTGAACCTGTCCAAGAACTTTTTCAGCTCGGCTATGAAATTCTTGGATACCAATTCCAAAAACCCATGGATGAAAATTGGATACGTTATACGGATCAACTCAGGCTTGTACAAATCCAATGAAGTGTCCACCCATTTTCTCAACATGTCGTAACATCGGTAGAGCAAGTCTCTATCGTTTTCTCGTTTCAACTTCTCTTCCTGTTCCTTCAATTCTCTCAATTGTTGTTCCTTCGCCAACTTGGCCTCGCGGTCTCTCGTTTCCCGCAACTCTCTCTCGATCCTCAACTGTTTGTCCTTCAAGTCTCTGACCTCCCTCTCGGTCTTGCTCAACTTATCTCGCAAATCACGTTCCTGCTTCAACACTACCTCGTTGGGTTGAGCCAAAGAAGTAGTCTGTGGATTTGGCAATGGCACGGCTGGTGTGGGTGTATTGGAACTTTCCAACCGGAGCATCTCCTCGGATCTATGGTAACCTTTTTTATTCAAATAGTCCAACACAATCTTGTTCAAGTCAGCTTGACTCATTTGTTGCTGTGGAGCTCTGGTTGTAGTTGCACCTGGTCTCTGTGCTGAAGCTGTTGTACTAGTGGAAAGTGGGCCAGTCGCTCTGGAAGGAACACTCCCACCAGTAACCGCTGCAGTACCTCTGGATGCAGCACTGGAAACACTTGATGCAGTAGTAGAACCTGCCAGTGGAGTATTAGCATTAGTTCCCTCTGGTCTTGGAGGTTGTTGGCCCGATGAACCTGCACTACTTTTCGGAGTTTCGGACATGATAAATTGATTGCAATTCTGCCTGCTCACAAGATACAGGTATGTACGCCGTAGATCAGGGCACGATGGGTCGACGTACCGGTGAAAATGCCGACTAAAGACGGTAAGTAGTTGGTGATAGTAGCATATTTGTAACTTGTTGAAAGTTTTCACGACTATGATTTTTAGTTGGTGTTTGTGTCATTTGAGCTTATCACATGATTCAATTATGTTATACCAAAGGGCATTGAAGGTGAAGTTTGATATTTGAATATAACGGACTTTTCTATCAGGAGATTAGGAGTCTTGAGTGCAGTGCAGCAGGTTGTAGTGGTCACTTTCTTATGTGCTTTGGGAAAAAAAAAATAAGAGATATTTCTTAAATATTTTGAAGTAAAATATATGATTTCTTTTCTACTCAAAATATATCATTAATTAGATGGAATATATGGAGTAAAATAGCTTATTTGTTATTATCAACCATAATTATATATGTGACTTCGGCCAATAATATAGCTTCAAAGGAGTAGTTGCCTTAATTAAATGTTATTTTTATCTATTCCTTCAATGAGTAAACGTTTAAGTTTCAACTGCACTGCGTAAGTATGGTATCGCTCTCTTATATAGATTAATTGTTTCTCGGTTTTCATGGATAGACTATTTGTGATCAATAGTTGTTTCCTTGGCCCTTAATAATAACGAGGGCATAGTGTTGACTAATAGAAAGTTCAAACTTTGAAATGGATTAGAATAAATGACAGAAGTGCTTTTCACTCTTTTCCAATATTTCGCAGCAATTTTGGGACTTTCATACTAAAATAAAACTAAGTATATGGTTTTCATGAATGTAGATTAAATCCGGTAAAACTTGGAGACCCACTTAACTTTTAAACATAACATTTTACTACAGATCAATGGAATAAATAGCTTCATTTTTCATTAAAATTTATATACTAATGCTACGTTACCGCTTAACTAATATTTTCATAGGACTTCTGACCTAATTACCGGCTTTGCAGGATCCCACGGACCCTGCAATTCGTTCTTATACCGTTGCAAGCTAAGGAAATACATCGGCAAAACAAATGCAACGCCCAACTGGGCTATAACAATCACAAGGGCCAACTTACTTCCGTCAACTCCAAAACAGCGTACCATATTATATATCCAGCCACACTCAACAACTCCAAATAAAAGATAATGCAGTGGAAACCTGAGGTGCTTACGCAAGTAGAAGTCGAAGATGGGAATTAGAATGTTCGTCTGAATGCAAGTTAACACGAAGCAAAAGACATGCAAAGAATCACTTAAACGGGAAGCGAGCACTATGGCATTGGAAAGAAGTAAATTTGTCAGAGTGATTGGTCTGTACTCCGCTCCTGGGTCCATAGCATAGTCGTGGAACAAGACGTTGGTGAGACAAAGTAGAAAAGACACTGCCCAAATCGAATCATCATCCGTGGATTTACTTAATGACTTGAGCACTGGGGAAAGAAGGAGAAGTATAAAGATGAACAAGACATAAGATTTAAGCATCGTATTCGGACCCCCTTTAGGTCCACTTGTAGTGAGCACGAGATAACCGTAACCAAGGGCAGCGAGCACAGACGATATTGCCGTAGGTATAAGTGGATTCCAGCCATTCTTGTGGATACCAATGAACAAAGTGATAGTAAATAGAATATTGGCTATGTGCATATCGATCAACAGGAAATCGAAACAGAGCTTCCCGTAGGGATAGGGAGTGACGGTTGTATTTCGTTTTAGTTGGCTCAAAAATGTTTCGTTGGTGTAGTTATCAGGATATGGTTGGGACAAGTAGAGCAACTTCCGCCAGGGCTTGGATTGGGACATCTTGGGAGTAGTTTTAATACTTGACTGGTGGATTGAGTAATGCAATGACCGTTGTATTAACTGGTAATGGAAGTATACGTATCAAGAATTGAATCTTTCTGCGTCACCGTGGATAAACAGTTGATAATGACTAGCAGGGGTATGACGGAAAAGTAGTTGATCTTAGAATATGACTTGATATATGCTGAAATTTGGAAAATGTGGATATATTTCCATTGCCATACGGCATTATAGACGTAGTTGAAGTGTCGAATACCTTATTCAGGCTTAGGTTTCCACCAAGCTCCTTAGTTCTATAGTTCTATTTGTGGAGAAGGAAAGGGCTGAGTCTTCTTAGTACTTGTATGGAAATTGTGCGATTTAAACCATAGAAAATTAAAATAGTCATGGCTATATTCTACTACTATCAACAACGTAATTTTAGAATACATGAATACATTAGAATAGCTGTGTATTCATATTCGTTGAAAGATCATCACCATTCGACAGCATAAAAGACGTCCATTTTCCGTATAGTGATTGTTAATACCGATGTCCCGTATTTCAGGCTACACTTTCCCCAACACTCCTAGTGGAAGAGACTCACTATCGTCGCAGACCGGTTACTTCCCTGGTGCAGGCAGTCGTAGGGGAAGCTATACGCATACTCGCGATGAGAGTCAGCTATCCTATGATTTTGGTGGAGCGGCCAGGGATCGTCGTGAAGTGGGTGGACCAGTCAACGACGACGCTTTGAGTCTAACTAGTACCTTAGATCGTCTCAAAACGGCTAAACCTAGCGCAACGTACACAGACAACTTATGGACACAGATTGATGTTCTAGACGATGTGAAGCACATGAGCGATGAAGTACGAAGTAAGGGCACATTCTTCAACGATAAGTTTACAGAGGAATTGGCACAATTGAAGAAGACTCAAAACAGACTTATCGAGACGATGATTGCAGAAAATGAAAAGAGCATAGAGTTGACAGGAGGTGCTAGAGCGTCTGGTGTGCTGTCTTCAGGCGACGATGATGGCAAAACAGATAAAAAATTGGAGGATTTCTTTTCTGGTAACTTGAGAGAACAACAGGAAGTTCTTCACAGGAAACACAACTTTGATGGCATCAAGAGGTTTGTAGATGAGGCGGAAGAGCGTTTGGCCAATGTGGGCCATGCCATGAGAGAATTCGATGATAGTACTAGAGACCACTGGTGATTCTGTATCATCATTTGTGAATTTCGTAACCAGCCAATCAAACAAACAAATCGTACTGGTCGATGCCTGTGCTAGTGGATATGTGACATATCATCACGGAGATTTTTGTGGGTCATCAATACAGAACATGACATAAATGAAGAAGAAAGTGCCAGTGCTGCATATGTCGCTTATTTCTAGTATTGTTCATTCAGGCGGGTGCCAGTAAGGTTGTGGGTGACATTTACCCCATGCTCGAGCTTTCCAGGTACGGGGAGATCTATCGGCCAGAACCGGAAACTTCTGAGTGGCACGCGATACGATACCAAAATGTATTCCCCTTGGGGTATCTAACAGCATCGTTCCACTTGGTTAATATGGCTTGACAAGGCGAATAATGCGTACAATGTGGGGCACTATAATATTATGGAGAAGACCCCAACATTCCCCCACAACCGCATGGAGGTCGGAGAAGGCGGAAAAATATCTTGGTTCTTCGTTAAAGCGCATACGAATCGATTTGATGCATTTGTTCTTGTCGCTGCGAATTACAATGGGCTGTTTGAGGGCAAAGGTCAGACTCAGTATACGCTCTTCTGGTGCCGGGAGCGTTTTGTGTAGAGGATACTATTAAGTTAATTCCTAGCTTTAATTTGTAGAGATGCAATGTTAAAAAATGTTGGAAGATTATTTTAAATGCCGTTTGATCATCAATTATTCCGGCCTCGCGTCGAAAATGTACGTCGATTAGTCCAAGGTGTGACCGTTCGGGTATTTTCCACATGAAAAAATCATCCGACACTGCAGCCTGCATGTATTTTGTCCGTTGGACTAGGAACGAAGGATAATCCGAAAGTTAATACGAGGAAAACATTGGGGGCAAGGGCACGTGACTCGTTTCCTATCCACTTCCATTTACCATGAGAACATGCTTAAGTTATTTCTTATTTATTTTTGAAAAGAAGAATCGTATGGAATGCAATACATCTCCCCTCAGTAGGCTTACTATTGAAAATAAACTCTAAACTCTTAGAGTGATATGGTATTAAGGAAGATATAGTTAATCCGAAATTGACCAAAAGTGGGGTTGATGTTCATGACTTTGGGCATCACTTCATGGCCATACATGCACTAAGCCTATTCTTCCCAATAAGATTATTCCCCCACTCGGTTCCCCATGTTGTCTCCATACCTCTCCAGACTTTGCTCCATGCTGCGGCCTAATAATCCGGTGGGCGGGACAAAAAAGATCAATGGTTTCAAACCATGCAGGTCGCCCAGGCCAACGCAACGGGTTTTTCTCGACCACTAAAGAAAATTCCGGCCATATCAACTTTTCGCTTGAGTTATTTGACTAAGAGATTTCACTCTAAGAACTAGATTTCCATTACGACAATCATTGTTAATCACTACTGATACCAAGTCTGCAATAGCAAACCTGCTGTCGCCAGGTAGCCATTTAGAATGGTACACTCAGAAGCCATCTCCACGTAAATAGTCTATATGCACACATCGTTCACCTGCACATATACCATGCGGTTACGTGGACGGTGCTTGGGGGCCCGTCAAATGATGTGAAAATTATCAATGATGAATTCGGAGTATAAATAGGGCCGCACTTGTCTTTTTCTGGACGATAGTTAGTTGTAAATCTCTAAGATAAAGACATTTCTTTACTTGAAAACCTGCTACTAAGGCTGACAGCTTCCTACATTGCTGCCACCTACTCATCCCCAGATATAAAACACTATTAGATCAAAATGGTTCACTTGGGCCCAAAGACTCCCCAACATAGAAAGGGTACGTTCACCGACGTGAACCCTGCTTTGCTTACTGCCATGAAGGAGTACGAAGATTTGTTGACCATTGAAGGTGCTACCTTGAAGAAGATTGTTGACCACTTTGTCAACGAATTGAACAAGGGTTTGTCCAAGGCCGGTGGTAACATTCCTATGATCCCTGGTTGGGTTATGGAATACCCTACTGGTAAGGAATCCGGAGACTACCTTGCCATTGACTTGGGTGGAACTAACTTGAGAGTTGTCTTGGTCAAGTTGGGTGGTGACAGAACTTTTGACTCCACTCAATCCAAGTACCCTTTGCCCAAGGCTCTCAGAACTGGTACCAAAGAAGCTTTGTTTGACTTCATTGGTGACTGCTTGAAGAAGTTTATTGATGAATTCTACCCAGATGGTGTTGAAAGCGACATTCCTTTGGGTTTCACCTTCTCCTACCCCGCCTCCCAAAACAAGATCAACGAAGGTATCTTGCAACAATGGACTAAGGGTTTCGACATTCCCGGTGTCGAAGGCGAAGATGTCGTTCCTATGTTGCAAGCTTCCATCAAGAAGTTGGGTGCTCCAGTCAAGGTTGTTGCCTTGATCAACGATACCACTGGTACCTTGGTTTCTTCCATGTACACTGACCCTAACACCATTATTGGTGTCATCTTCGGTACTGGTTGTAACGGTGCCTACTACGATATCGTCAAGGATATTCCTAAGTTGGAAGGCAAGTTGCACGACGATATTCCATCTGACTCTCTCATGGCTATCAACTGTGAATACGGTTCCTTCGACAACGAACACTTCATTTTGCCAAGAACCAGATTCGACGTTCAAATCGACAAGGAATCTCCTAGACCAGGTTTCCAATCTTACGAAAAGATGATTTCTGGTTACTACTTGGGTGAAGTCTTGAGATTGGCCTTGCTTGAAATGGCCGTTGAAAAGAAGCTTATCTTTGCTGGTCAAGACTTGACTAAGTTGAGACAACCTTACATCTGGGATGCTTCCATCCCTGCTCGTATTGAAGAAGACCCCTTCGAGAACTTGAGCAACGCCCAAGAATTGATCTTCGACACTGTCGGTATTCAAACCACCACTCCTGAACGTAAGGTTATCAGAAGACTCGCCGAATTGATCGGTGCCAGATCCGCCAGATTGTCCATGTGTGGTATTGCTGCTGTCTGCAAGAAGAGAGGTTACACTTCTGGTCACTGTGCTGCCGATGGTTCCGTTTACAACAAGTACCCTGATTTCAAGGTTAGAGCTGCCCAAGCTTTGAGAGAAATCTTTGAATGGAAGGACGACGAAGAAGACCCAATTGTTATTGTTGCCGCTGAAGATGGTTCTGGTGTCGGTGCTGCCATCATTGCTGCTTTGTCCGAAAGAAGACTCGCAAAGGGTCTTTCTCTTGGTGTTATTGGTGCTTAAGCCAATTGTTCAGACTACAGCTGCTCACACCTTAGTTTTTACTTCTTTCTTTTTTAGTGCTCTCTCCAGCAAGGTCTGGGAGTCCTCTGTTGCATGCTGTCTCAGTTTCAATAATGTTTTGTCTGAAGCATTTCCTTTCCACGATTTATAGATTTTAATGATGTTGATGATGTCAAGATACATAGATTGTCTATAGCAGAATATATTTGTTACGGATAAACCCCACGTTAGCTACTAATGCAGACACAGAATCACCACAGCATGTGGGGATTCAGAGCGAATGCGGCGTTATGCACTAAGAGGGATTAATTGTGAATTGCATGATCGGATCAATTTTATTTTAGACAGATCTAGTATGTCCGTTTCTCACCTACAGAATATCTGAGTTCTGGGCAATCATTGCTGTTAAGCTTAGTGTGTAGTTTCTGATACCCTTATATCAAATTCTTTCTCTCCCATAAAAGTTTTGCCCTTTCTAACCATATTATATATACCCATACTGTCACTGTCTATAGGCATATTACCCATATCTCTTTATTATACTTATCGTTCTTATTATATAACATTTCACCCGGTTTAAGTATAACAATCCTTTCTTTAATGTATATGTTTCACATGTTACAACTTTTCATTTCAACATTTTTTGTAAGGCACTTCTTGATATCACACCTATTACCTTTAACACCCTATATGTGAATTCCCCTTAATCAGATCCTTCCCATGAGATCTTACTTCAATGCATAAATTACCTAGAACGCCGTCACACCTATGCATTTTTAGGTTTAAGTGTTATTTTTATTTAATAATATCGAATTACATTATTGCTATTTTTAATTATCTGGTTATTTAGTAGGTACTATCAATTAAAATACTCAAATTGTTTCACTGATATGTCATACTATAATGCTATAAATCATCCAATAAGTATATCCTACCTTGTAACCCTAAAATCCACACCAAAATAACCTTCAATAACTAAGATAGATCTGTGATCCAATACTTTAACCACTATTTGACTATTCCATATTCTCTTTAAATCACTAAATCAATCATTAAATATCCCTATAAAATTCAAAAATCAAATTTGTTTGATTTTCCCAACCTAAATTCAACAAATTTGTATTATACTAATCATCGAGACACCCAATATCATTCCAAGAGACAACAGCGATTAATTTAAAACCATATTATTCTTCTAATAGTTTTTTTCGTATATATCTTACATCATCTTAGTAAATATTTTTTGTAAATTTGGTTTTCAATATTTTTTTACAAATAATCATTTTTTGAAACGTAAATATAATGCAAAATATTAAAGTTCCAAAAATATAATTGATTTAGAGTCACAACTTATTCCTTTTCAAAATTAATAATTCTAGTATAAGCTTCTATTTTGACGTTATCTTTGTAGTTATAGTTATTTTCATAGTAAACATTAATGGTATTAAGGAAAATCATAAAAAAACGTAACCATTAATTTCAATTGCTCCTAAATGTCCTGCAACATAATTAATGGTTTTTTATTTCAATGCCATTTCAAGTTAACCAATTTTAATTTAAGTTTAATATGATTATCATCTTTAACGTAATAATAATCATTGTACTCATTTTCATAACCTCAGTGTATTAAGTCGTTTTGGTTTTTTCAATTTTTTCAAATTTATTAAAACAAAAAAGTTATCTTTAATTACTCCAGTATAGAATTCGTTTCCAAGAAGAAAGCCTTTTTTAATCAAACATATTAATACCTTTCTTTTGATTTTAATTTATTTTATTATTAGTATACAAATGTAGTAACCCCCCTAGCCAAATTTCGCCTCATTCTGTTGTAGGCGGTATATATGTCGTACAGGCACTTATGATGTCGTAAAATATCGGAAAGTTGGAATCGCCTAAAATGACATGTTCTCGCCTTTTCTAAGATATCTCACAAAATGTCGCAATGTCGCAAATGTGTACATCTTGGCGGCGTGAATGACTTATAAGATCCGGGGATCTGCTACTACTACATTACACCATTTTCCAAATAACAGCAATTGGCAATACTATGAGTGAAGTGGAAAAGGAATCTGTGCCAATTAGTACAACACAATCACCCGTGACGGTTCCTCTGGGGTTTGAACTTGAAGATGTGGCCACTCAGGAACTTAACGATGTTATAGTTCTTACATCCCAGCTCTCAGCTGATGAATTGGTTACAAACGAAGACATCGCTCGTACAGAAGCGCTCATTACCTCAAGCAACAACTCATGGAGTCTTTGGGATATTGTGGTTAAAGGACTGATCAATTTGGTCTTACCGTTCATCAATGGATTGATGTTAGGGTTTGGCGAAATATTGGCCCATGAGATCGGTTTTAAATACGGCTGGACCGGCGCAAGAGTACAACCTGCAAGACGAATGGAGGCAAAGGCACTCGAGTCTCGTCTGGCGACGGAGAAGAACGAGGCTCCTCGCCGTTCCCAAGCGGAGTCCCGATTCTTGTAATTCGTACATAGTAAAATGTCGTCGATATATCTTATAATAGAATGTCGTGGTAATGGGAGTTCGTTAGTTCAACAATACTTAGAGTTCTGGACCCATATTTGAGTGGCTGATTGAGTTACAACTACTAGAAATATGTCTAAAGAACAGTTGTAGACCATATTGGGCATGTAGTTCCCTTTGCGACATGCACTTTCATCTCCTCTAATACTTTCCTTGTGATTTCGAATTATATGAATGTGTGCCTTTACTTCCAAATGTCGCGCTTTCTTTAAATTCACAGATGTCGCATTCATTATCATCACATCAAGAAGACTTAGCATACAATAAACCAACTAGAATCTCACGGAGTACGTTCTATCCTTACTGTTCTCATGGAGGACTCATTCTATTTTGGGCTTTTGCGAGTCTCAATTGCGCAGATCCTCAAAGGCTGCGGTTTTGATAAGTGCCTGCCTTCAGTAGTCAACACATTAACTGCGATCTACATTCATTACCTGCTGCTTCTTGTACAACACGTTGTGACCAATGGAGAGCTTAAACAGAGTCCAGAATACGCCATTGACGACATAACGCGTGCCATGTTAGATGTGGGGTTGATCAAATACGATTTTGGTGAAAGCATGTTGGCCAAACGTCCACCTGCTGATATCGGTGATAAAAATAAATATGTGACCAAGTCTGTTGATGCTTTCAGACAATGGCTTGAATTCAGTGACACTTTTGCGGTGGCTAAACGATTGACACAGGTTCCGGATGAAATGTTGCGGAATTTGACTGACAAAAGACGAATTGATGGAGATGATGGAGACGAGAAGCGACGCAAGAAAAGACGTGAACGTCAGGAAACTGGATCATTTGGCCTTTTTAAACAGGGAGAAATTGGAGCTGATGATGATGGTGAGGGAGATGATGAATTAGAACTTGATTCCATGGACCATATGCCCTGGCTAAATTATATGATGGAAAAAGACATAAAATTGGGACAAGATTACAGATACATCGACACAGTGTTGTTCCCACAGTTTGAAAAATACCTAAGCAACCCTAAATATCATCCCTTGACGGCCCGGAATTTGGATAAATATTACGACCATGTAAAGAAGATGAACGAAGACGACTACATCGCTGTTGATATAGAAGATGAAGACGATGAAAATACAGCACCTGCAACCACAGTTCCCCTTGGTGGCTCTTCAGTAGCATCTACAGGAGCTACATCAACATCAGCACCTTCAGCTAATGGTGTCCCTGTCGCGGTTAAGGTAGGAGCAGAGACAGCATCTGGTGGCCGAATCGAACTTTCTGATGAATTAATTAAGAACTTGCCGTACAACATACGGTACAATAAAATAATAGTCGACGATGACATAGAGAAGTACTTGTCGAAACAGGACACAAACATGGGCGAAATGACCCATGAGGGCGAAGCAGAGGGGGAAGAACCGTTTGACGACGATAATGTTGTGGTCATGGACCAGGTGGATGTGACACAATTGAATGACGAAGGCATAGGAGGAGATAACAATCTTCTATTTATGTAAGCAGAAATATTGAGCTAGATATTGAGCTAGTACGGGATACAATACATAAGTTATTGGGAATAAACCGAAAGAGTAGAATTATAATATATAGTGTACTACATGCCCTATTTATCCGGGTAACACCCTGGTAATATATCCGGGTAACATTATGTGGATGGTGCGGGTAACAGGCATAAAGTCGTGCACCTAATTTAGCCGTTTTAGGAAATGAAGTGAAAAGGGGCCAATTGTACAGTAAGCATATGTAAGGGCCAAGTGAACGTGTCTGTGGTTGATTAGGAACAATTGTAGAGATCGGGTTGTCAAAGCCCATGAACCACAAACTTTTCGGATCGCTGGGTTGAGCATATGGAAAGTAAATTTTAGCTGTTGTTCCAGGGAATATAACAATAACATATCAAGATAGAATGCAAATTACACTGAAAAAAAAATTGGATGTTGTTGGAGAAGATACCTAAAGTATTAGAGAATCAAAGCACTATAGTGTTATATATGGTATAAATTACTGTATTGTATTTGGTACATGTAAGGTATTATATGAGATGCAAGGTATATGTAAGGTACTATGTGCGTTCCATAATGAATGTATTGGATTATTAGGATTTTCTGTGGTTATCGATTACTTAATTAGTAGTACCGCTTGAGCTCGCTGAATCAGTACTGTGGTGCATTGTACTTCAATTTGCAAGGCTACATATTCTGTTCTGTTCGTTCTGTTCTATTATACTCTGTTCTATTCTATTATACTCTGTTCTGTTATATTTTATTCCGGTAAGCTCACAGCAATCTGTTATTATCAACTACGGTCTACTAAGTAATACTACTAATTCTAATTCTCTGCAACTCTGCATTTTGCCATTAAACCAATTTTCGCACACACAATATGCTTAGCATCCACCACTGGTCCAACGTCAACACAACTGCAACCCGTCAATTCCTGCAGTTATGGGTAGGCAGCAATGTCTGAAGAATTGAACAAAGCATTTTTTGCAATTATACTACATTGGACTATGATATTGCGTTCTGAGATGTACGTCGACGGACGGATATGTACGCGTGTCCAGAAAAATCCGAATTTTACCCATTTAAGACCAACTTTTTAATTCTGGTAGTCGCGCCGAGTCACTCCGTCCACACAATATCTATTGTTCGTAGCAACGTCTACTAATTCTACACCTACGATAAAGCTGCCCTACGCCAATCCTATTATCACTACACTGTTAATTCCACTACATTTCATTCCGATACTTGACCATTGACAGGTGCTGTTTCTGCTACTGGTGACATTAATTTCCGTCTTAATTCGCTAAATTCCGCATTTCCAGATTGTTCCCTTCCCCAAATCTCGGATTACCTTGAAAACTACACTGCTTACTATTATTTCTATAGCCAGTGGTTACACGCATCATCTGCGTCCAATAAGTCCTCAATACCAGCAACAAACCATCAGTCTGTTAAAATCTGGTGGAAAAACGCGTCTTCCACTTTTAACATCAAATTAACTTATTATCTCTTCCACCATGTTCAACAGCAAGAACTTGACGCTCAAACTCAATAAATCGTTGCTGAATCTCCACCAGGATTCTCCTGCAACGCCGCTGGATCAGACCCTCAAAACCCCCATAGACACTCCTCTCAATCCGCAGGCCACAGCTCACTACTTCCACGGTGCTACACTGACGACTACGACCCTTAATGGAATCAACTCAAATCTTGGTATCAACCCTTCGTTTAACCTGTCAACATCGTCATTTGTCACTGGATTCCCCCATCCACCGGCAATCGTTGGAGATGGCCACTCCATCTACAATAACCCGCATTACAGTCAAAGTGACGATGTGTTGACTGACATTGACGAGCCCTTCATGAGCGCAAACCCCTCGAATCCTGGTTCGAACCAAAGCTCTTTCAGCGGACCAAGCCTGAACTCAATGACGTACCAGTCCAAGGTATACTCACTACTGTTCAACTCCAAGTTTGACCAATTACTCTACGGGATCTACAGCCACATAATATCATTGCCCACTACTACTCCTTTTTCCGGGAATATTCCCCCCAGTGGATTGACTTCCAAAGTGGCCCATGAATGCCTCACTCGTCTCATTAATACTCCCAGTGCCAGCTACGATCTCCACAACATTATTAACATGGAGTCCTTGAAGAACTACAATTACCAGCCCATCTTCTTGCATTTGATCCGGAAACGGTTAATAGAATTGTGCACTTTTTCCATCTCCGGCCCCAAGTTGCCCACATCGACTACTGTTACCATCAATTACGGATATAACGGTCCAGTTGCTGGTACCAACTCTCAGAATGGTAACAATCCCTACTCTACATTTTCGAGTAATAGACAGCTGTCGATCTCCAATTTGCCCTTGTCAGAGTTGGCCACATCTCTTCAAGCTGGAGGGCCACAGGGTCCTTCGGAATCAAGATCTAGATCGTCCAGTTTACGCAAACACACTCTTTCTCGGAATAATTCTTATTCCTCCAATTCCTGGTTACACGTTGGGAATATCACCAACGTAAGAAATAACTATTTCAATGCATCCACCGATTCTCTCCTGTCTATCAATGACTTCCATCCGCTGTATGTTCTCAATCGCTCGGCTGCAGGCCCAGCTGGAGCTCCAGGTGCACAGAATGGATTAGGGACCTCTGGCTACGATCTTCAACCCCCTTCATTTTCGTCAGCAGACTTGCAAACACCACCACACTCGCAGAAGGGATCCTTCACAGAAAGTACTCCTCCTTCTACATCACAAGTTAATGGATTTCCATTGCCTCCAGGAGCTTCATTGAAAAACCCAGTGCTTATGTCGTCTTCGATGGATGCTGATCTTGATGAATTCAATTTTTATTCAAGATCAAGGTCTGCTTCGCTGCCTTCGAAATCAACTTACTTGCCATTCCCTGCCTTAACAATTAATGCCAACGTTAACGCTGACTCCAATCACATTCCATCATCGGCATTATCTTCATTATCGGCTTCAGCTGCGCATGTGGGCCCACCACAGTTCCCAGCCAATGCACTTGACTCTCCCTTTTTATCGGCCACACACTCGATGGATGAAGGCCAGGGAGGAGGATTTTCGCCCTATTCGGCACAATCACCCCATGTGAACAGCTTTCCGGTTAACAATAACGGCGCTTCTTCTCTTCCACCATCACCGGTGGCCGGGATGTCGCAGATGGCATTAGATTCTCCTGGTGGGAATAATAATAGTAATAACAACATTAGTACAGGCAATGATGGATCCTCCTTTAACTTAGCTTCCAAAGTATGCTTATCCGATAAAAAGAGAGACTCGTTGAAGTTGAAACGGGGGATTCATTAAGAGATAGACTCAATTACCAACAATGTGGACGACCATATACCCCCCTTTTAATCCTGGATGGTGCATTCACTAAAAGTTTTATTAGAATCATTGTCATTTACTTTTTAACTGTTCATTCCTTATTACTGGAGGTCAATCATATCTGTTGGTGTATCTCCATATTAGTTTCCTTACTTCTTTATTTCTTTATTTCTTTATTTCCTTATATTTTGTTTCTTCTGTTAACATAGAATAGAGTACATTTTAAAGTAGAACTTTTGTAGTATGAGACATTGGATATTATTATGGCTTAGGTTCCTGTATTTATCGGATCTTATTCTAATCACGGAATATCTTTCACGTCTCTTTAACGCAACGCGTAACATCCATTTGCCACTGTGGAATAAGTGGATTATCCCGATCGTATTTGCTCGTATATAAGACGGATCAATTCTCATCTCTGTGCACACGAACTATTTTTCTTAATTATTAATTCGCATTATTTGCCGATCGGCTATAAAAAAAATCACAGTGTCAGATCAGTTCAAAAAGGCGTACTACAATTGGTGATCATGAAGACATCACAAACTCTAATCCGAACAGTTCGTCGGATCCATACACCGCCGCCGGTGTCGGCTGATGAATCTGCGGAATCGATAATACGGAAATTCATAACGCCCGCAGTATCCAATGCATCTTCAGAAAATAATGATAATCCAGTAAAGAAACGCAAGAATGCAAGAGTCTCAGATAACATACGTAATCTCTTTGGCAATCTTAACACCGACATCTCGCAGTATCTCCCGACAACCAACGGAACAGGGTTCAGTCCGTTCCAGTTCCATTCGATGTACAATTCCGACGCGTCCTATGTATCTTCGCCACGGCTCCTGGTTACCAAAATGCTTGTCAGTCTGTGGTGTCAGCTCCGGGACTTCTATCGCATTTTCGCCAATTCTCCAAGGACCCCCCCTACGCGTCTGATGCAGTTGGGGACAGAGGAGCATCTTCGACTAGAGTTGGAGACGAATCCACCGGTCGAAGTTCAAGAGCCCCAACTTGCTGAAGCCGATATGCCTGCGCTTTACACTGCCAACAAGAAAGAAAGCGAAGCGGCTCAGGCTATAGCAGATTCCATCTTGTCCCGACTCTATAGTTTATTTGTGACAAGTGAATCAAGGGAAGTCAGAGTGCATGGGTTCGTAGATTTGAAGCAACTGCGTTTGTTGCCTTTTCAAAAGGGAGAAAACCCAGTGCTTATCAACGGAGTCATCGATTTAATAGAACTCAAGAACATCAAGGATCCCGATACCGATTTTTCCATGGTGGAAGAATTGAATGCATTGCGTCCAACGCACTATGTTCCTATCACCGAAACATATAACGAGAGTGAAGACATTCCACCAGCGATCGTTTCTAACTTCTCTCTTCAAACTTTCATCGAGCAGGTGAAGGTCGTCAGCGAAATATATGCTGGGACAATGAGCACCACAGTTTGTGACGTCAAAACTCGGTCCACGTACTCAATTCCAACCCAGGAAAGCGTCATTGAAGCAGCCAAGTTCCAGGTGTTCTACTATCTCGAGTTTCTCTCGATATTAGCATCTTCAGGAAAGGCATACCAATCACTTCAAGACAGCTGGAAATTACGGAACGTCGATCTCGATAGCCCTGTGAATTATAAAACCCTTTTCCTTATGCTCAAACAGTACGGTCCCATTATCTACGACGATATGGAACGCCTAGCCAAGGGTGATCCCTTGGGAATACCAGAATTTGATGATTATAACAGCACTTGTAATAGTGATGATTCACTTGGATCTTATAATCCCGGAGAGTGTTTCCCAAGTCACTACAGCGAACATCCTCTATTGCAAGAGTGGAAGAAGCCACTCACATTACGGTACATTCTTGCCCGCTCGGCCCAGTTCTACGAATTACTAGGGCTCTTTCTCTCTCCCAACTGCAAGGTCGAATACCGCAATGCCAGAACTCACAGAGTCATTGCAACAAACAACTACCAGTACAGCCGCACACAACTACAGAGTCAAATTGAAGAAGCGTGTAGATTCTGGAGTGGCTCAAGCCATCCCCAGATCAACACAGATCTCTCAAAGTGCAAGCACTGTGAGTTCAGAGCACACTGTAAGGTGCCCAATGCACAGTTGCCGCCTCAGAAAATGCAGGAACCAATCAGTACTGTGGACCATCCCGAACAATCGCCCAAAATAGGCAAAATTATCCTCACCGAGTTGTTACCCGCTAAAATGTGAAACATCATCAAAGGAGCTTAACTCACAATTAACCTGAAGTAAAACAACAGACGTCATCAGCCCCTCTGCAGATGTTTCTTGAATTAGAAAATTCTATTCGTCTACGGGATTCGTTTACCAAGTACATCTTCAATTCGGCCCATGTTACTGAGCTTCATAGTGGCATGCACATGGAGATAAAGTCCCATAGAGAAAGAAAAGAGTTAGATATTTATTTTAATAAAAAATGTTCTGAAATTTATATTTTTCACGGCTAAAATTTGGACTTTTGAGAAATCGTGTTACCCGGACACTTTCGGCAATTAGGGTACGGAATTATAGTACTATGGGATATATGATGGTCAATAAAAAGAATTTAATGTAATAAAGAAACATATTCTTTTCTAGATGTATATTTTCATTCTTTATAGATGTATATTTTAATGGTATGCATTCAATTACGGGAATAAATACCACACAGCATAACATAAGAGAAATCGGATATACCAAATTACATGCGCTACCATACAACACTGGGCGCTACCTTATCATTTTAAATTGTATATCCGATAATACTAAGGAATACCAAATGGTACTGCATTTCTTCTATGCTATTTATATATTTATTTATCAAAGTATAGTTTTCTTATACGGCCGGTACTCTATGTATTTCATAAAGGATCCATTGGTTCTGGGGGAAAGTTCATTCATACGACAGGACAATTCTAATCATCGCAATAACCACATCCACGAAAAGTACACTATAGACTTGCATCGAGACCATTTCCGTAAGTCTAGTGGTACAGTTTCAGCTTCAAGTCCCCAACCATCAATACAGCTTACAAATATATATCAGCGAGTCACTGGCACACTATACCTGCTAATAGAGAGGGTTTTTATGTCTAGAACGCAAGCATTAAAGGAACATAATGAGATTATAGTTAATGATGACAGTGACAATGAACAGAATGAGCATATTGAGAACATAGAGAATAAGAAGTCAACGGAAAATAGGAAGTCACCTGAAAATGCAGTCAAAGGCGATTTCCTTCCGAAGGGACAGTCTACGTTTGCAGAGGAGGACTCTGAGGATGAGGATGAGGAAGTCGATGCCGATGCCAGTTTGTTGATCTTGAATACGGTGGAAAATAAGGACAATCAAAACCAAATACTCCACGAGTACATTGAAAGAATACACAAGGCTAACCAAAGAGAGTCTTTGCCTGAACGAAGGCCAACCGAGCAGTACGGACTTAACTTGATGCCGTCGAAGTTCTTGGAGAGTTTAGACTCCGAAACCGACAGTATGAGCAAATTGAAGATAAATGATGCACCTTACAAACCAGCAGTTGATACAGAAAACATCCTTCATATTGATCTTCTAAAGTTGAACGACATAGTACTGGCATCAAGTAGCGAGGACCGCGATTACACACAGTCTGTGTTGCAGCATTACATACCCAATGCACCCATTTCGAAATTGAAATATGCCGTTACCGATGCATTGTATTCTTCCTTCCAATTGGACACGACGTCGTCTGTGTATCGACAACACAAACAGGCAATTCAGAAACAGATTACAGCAGAAAGAAAGGCAAAGGAGTCTGCCATCACCGATCTACCCCAACAGGCAGTTGCCATAGTAAATACTCACTGGCGATCTCAGTCAGCCAATGTCGTTGTTTCAAATTACCTGATAGATATCTCTACCAGAGACCTCCAGACTCTTAGCGACGGCAAGTGGCTCAATGACAATATCATAGACTATTATTTCAACTTAATCACTGGCGACTTGCCGACCGTGTACGGCTGGACAACGCATTTCTTCACAACTTTGCAAGATAAAGGATACCAGGGAGTTGCAAGATGGGCAAAACGGCGAAGAATAGACTTGACACAGAAGGAATTAGTACTCATTCCAATCAATATTATGCTGACACACTGGGCACTTGCAACAGTCAATAATAAGGAGAAGAAATTTGAATACTTTGACTCCTTAACTTCAAGAGGAAACATGCCTGCCTTGAAAATAATCAGAGCGTATATGATCCAAGAGGGACAGAGATTGGGCTCAAAAATCGACTTCATGTCTTACCAAATGATGCCAAATATGGAGACACCACAACAACGTAACGGTTTTGACTGTGGAGTGTTCACTTGTACTTGTGCTAAATTTGTGGCATTTCAGAAACCCTTGACTTATGGACAAAAGGATATGAAGTTACTTCGTCGCCGGATGGCATTCGAAATCATTCAGAACAAGTTGCTTGAAAAATAAAACAGAATAATAATAATAGTGGTGCTATATACGTGGATAATAGTTCTTCAACGGATTCTCAGAATAACTTAAATCTTGTACTTGACTTTTCAGTCTCTGTTTTAGGCTTCATAGCTAAAACTTCCTTGGATTGCTTCTCCAATTCAAGCAATTTTTCAGTAGAAACATCAAGCTTTTCCTTCAAGTAGTTTATACGGTTGTTCATATTGGGGAATCCACGTAACTTGGCCAATTCGTCTTCAGCCTTAGCAACTTTGGCATTCTCGAAGGCAATCAAGTTACTAATGAACTCAGATTCGTACAACCTGTAGAGACTAACATCCCCAACTAAACTTGTGAATGCTGCCTTGAAAATAGGACGTCCAACAATAATTTTAACCAAAACACCCTTATCTCTCTCCAAGGAGATGAGGTCATATTTTTCCAATGCAGATAAGGTTGCAATTGTTGTGTTGGGGTTCTTGAAGAACGGACTTCCCAATAACTCTCCAAATTCAATAGAATCCTTGTCTGCAAGTTTCTTAATCAAGAACCAAACTTGGGATGTTGTCCAGTTATTGTTAGGATTGACTTCTTGGTTGGCATGCAAGAAAAAGGTCGTAACCTGTTCAGCAGCCTGTGAAATCATTTCATTAAGTGCAACATCAGGTTCTTCTCCAGAGTTAAGTCGTCTTACGTACGCTTGTAAATCAAGCATTCTGCCTCCTAAAGGTTCCACACAAGTCTCAATGGTTTCTGCATTATGAATGTTACCCAGTAATTGGTTCATGACAAACAGTTTTGCACTATGAGAAGACGCATCGCTCAAAGTAATGGTCTTGAACACATTATTGGGCAAAGCTTCGTTCAATCTCAGAACACTTCCAATATCACTAGTGATGAAAATAACGTGCGCCAAATTACCTTGAATTAACTGCGCACCCCATTCAGAAATCATATCATAAATATAGTCATTCGATCTGTTGGCAGTTTTACCATGGAATCTGTTGATGACAATAATTGGCTTTACTTCCGGATGCTCTTGAAGGAAAACATCCTCCTTGGACACTTCCAATTCAGGCGACTTAATTTCCTCAGCAGGAGTTTCACCTTCAGCTGTTACAAGTGCACTGGTACTTTGCCTATTCTTTCTCTTCTTCAATCTCTCCACGGCTGCTTTGTACTTCCTATACTCCTTGTTGTTGATGTTCCGAATCGCCTGGGTGGTCAACAGGAACATGTTTTTCAATTGAGTTTCTTTAGATTCACTTAAACCAGATTTTTGGCCCGTTAAACCTTGAAGACCCAAATCAATAAATTGGGAAATGTTATTTGTCCAGGTGAAAAGAGGGAAGTAACCCAATTGAGTAGCAGTATTCTTGAGAAGAGCATTATCCGAACGGGATTTCACAAGAACATCACAATTGAGATAGAGAATCTTGCTTTTTAAGTCATCATCATCAAACAAAGTATGGTCAAGAACAAATTCTTCCTTTCCAGCACCTTTTGGACCGCGCACAACAATAAATGTGTTAATGTTCTCCATAATCCAGAGTCTCAATTGTTTAGACTTTTCGTCCCGTTCGTTCCATAGAACGTTATTTTCTTCGGCTGTGGGGAATGAATTTACAGCTTTCCGAGTTTCTGAATCAACGCATTCAATGCCCAACAGCAGCTCAACTTGCTTTTCAAGGTAATCATAGCCCTCGTCGAACCAATTGCTCAAAACGTAATATGGCCATAACAAAACTCTCACAACATAGAATTCTCTGTAGTTGGCCAAAGAGTACCTGTGGGTGATCTTGGACTCAATAAAGAATTCACGAATAGGGTCAAAAATAAGAACTGCAATCGTAGCCAAAAGTGCCAAGAGGACCGGAATGGAAATTCTCTGGTGATTCACAATAGCGTCCTTGATCCAGCTAACTTTGTTTAACGGTATGAACTGAATATGGAGAATGCTTTTCCCTTTATTCAACGATAATCCAGTAAGACAATTTTTGGCAGAAATGGCGGGTCTCAAACGGTTGAAAATAACCTTTGCAAATCCGTCTGCGGCTGAAAAAGGGACAATTTCCAGAATTGACCCGTATCTTCTGAAAAGAAGGAATAATTCTTCCTCTGTAAGGGATTCACCTTCAAATTTGACCTTCAATTGAGGACTAGGAATTCTTCTCAAATCTTCTATCCAAGGCGTACCCTTGACTGGATATCCGGATGGGTATCTGTTCCACAACATAGTGGCCACTTTATTCCATACACCTTTGGAATCCATTTTTTCGTTGGATTTGATGTTAGTTTGGATCATGCCCAACAATTCCTCACTGGTAGTTCCGGGAGGTACTTTAAACTTAGCAAATGCCCCCCCATCTCTTTTAAAGGGAATGAATTCTAGAATCTTGGTACCTTCAGGAAGAGGCGATTCCGCAGTATTGGACATATTCCACAACTTTGTTTCAAGGGTCTTTTCATCAGAGCGACCTCGGAACCCGGCCCAAACAAACTTTAGAGCCTGGTTAAAGATCGTATTCGACAATATCAATGGATACATATCACTAAAATAAATCAAGATTTCCTGTCGCTTCTGCAAATTAATGACCCCGGTAACTTCGGCAGAGTTGTCTGCCTCCCCAGATTCAGTGGCTCTTTTTAAATCTTCAATTTCCGACGATAACCATCTTCTTCCAACCAATGGCATAAAGTACCTACCATTAAACACAGTGGTATTGGGAGACCGGAATACCGAATTACGGCCTAGCGACCGTAAAAGTAGCGATCTCTTTAACATCACAGTATGTGAACAGTGCTGGAATACACCGGTAACAGCGGTGACAGCGTAACAGTTGTAGACTATTGGTCTTTAGAGTAAAAAGAAAGAAAGTGGTTAAAGGATGGAAGGAAAGGAAATGAAATCTGGGGGCAAAATATCAAACGGCAAGAGGCCGGTGGTACGCACGATATTTGGTCGGTACGGTCCCCGGGACCGGGTCGTAACCGTCTCGGATATATACCGTAAAGACCGCAATTCATGTCAATATCTGAGGAATTGTCTCTTGTTTTCTACATTTCAATTTATCTCATATAACATGTGCCAGGCTAATTATCCTCAGCAGGTACCGCTGCCAGTTCTGCTCTCGTAGCGTAACTATATTTCCTTGTGTTACTGGAGAGCAAAAGCCAAATTAGCTGTGGTGTTCATTCTGGGCATCGCTTTGAATCCCTATACCACCGAGGAAAAAGGCATAGGGATCTTCGAAGAGGCCGTCGAAGGTCTACACTTCAACTTGCTTGAGGCGAGAGTCGTTTATTAGGAGTATATACGGTCTCTAGTTCTTGAAGAAGAAGAACAGAATTAAATATTTTTAAGTTTTCTTTAGAGGAAAAACTTTTTTTTCATAGTATAAGAAATCGGGTTTTGTGTATTTATGCATGTGCGGGTAACCCCTTAAATGCCTAATAATGATAATAATGATTTAGTTATAATGATTTAGTTATATTCTGCTGTATTATTTTATTTACACTGAAATACATTAACTGTACTTGAGTCAATAGATGATAAGAATATTCAATATGTAAATTCAGGATTATAAGTACATATACATGTAGTTAAGTATAATCCCACTATATCATAATTCATTAACTATATACAGCACATATTAGTCTATGGTTGAAGATATCACTCCGTTCTTTATGAAATCCGAGGTCTTTAATGCCCGAACTGGAAGCTTCTCCACATCCGAAGTAAGCTTCCCTTCCTTGTAGTTGTAATGCTCTCTGATATACTCTCTTACGGGCAAAATTGCTGCTTCTCGGCACATTTCTCTCAAATCTGAGCCACTGTATCCCTGGGTGTGTTCCACGATGTATTCCAAGTCGAATTCATTGGGATCAAGCAGTGAATCCTTCAATATCTTGGACAAAATCGATCTTCTCTGGCCAGCATTGGGTTTTCCAATGGCAAACGTCTTTGGCATTCTTCTTAAAAACGCTTCGTCGATATCATTTTTTCTGTTGGTTGCCCCCAAAACCATAACTCTACCATTAGACTTCAACCCGTCCCACAACGTCATAAACTCTGCCTTGAGCATAGCACTAACCTCGTGGTCTGACGACGATCTGTCTCTCAAGAAAGAATCAATTTCATCGATGAAAACTATGCATGGCTGTAACTTATTAGCCAACGAGAATATGGCATCTGTAATCTTATTTGATTCTCCATACCACTTGTCCATCACTGTCGACATTCTAATCAGAAGAAAGAACGCACCACTCTCCTTGGCTATAGCCTTGGCCAACATAGTCTTACCACAACCTGGTGGCCCATAGAACAAGACACCTTTGGGTGATCGTATCAAGTCCAGATGTGCCTCAAACAATTCCGGAGTCGTCAAGGGCAATATAACTGCCTCCCGTAACTCATCAACGATATCCTGTAACCCTCCAATGTCATCAAACGTCACACTGATTTCTTCTGGAGTCACAAGGGACGACAACAACGCCTTTTCGTATTGGTTAAATGCTACTTCTTTCAAATGAGGGTTCGATACCTGCAAACGCTTCAAAATTCCTTTCAGCTTCTTCTCGTTATCCTTGTTCTTCACAGTGCTATCCACATAGTCGTTGAGCAAACTGTGAACTATGTAGTACATGGAAAGACCAGCCCCGGCCAAAATGAAGATGTCTCCCAACATCTTCAAGTCTACTTTGAACTTGCCAAAATCTAGCTTGAACCTATTCATGGTGGATAAAGGATATTAATCTTTCCACTATGAAGATCTGTATGTGACCAGTAAGGTGAATAAACGATAAAATAAGCGTAAAATTCCAATAGGATTGCCACAAGAGTTAATATTATATATTTGGTATAACCTTTTTTTAAGGGCAAAACTTTGTGGTTTTGTATTTATATTTTTCGTTACCTAAGCTGTTACGTAAGAAGTCGCATTTTCCTGATCGGGAGTTTGTGTCATGTTAAATAAATATGAGGAAGATGACTTCAAGATGACCTTTTTAATGTTATAAACTTAGGAGTAGATAATTCTACGATTCGTTGTTAGTACTCACCTGAAAGTCGTCCCACCATGGCTAGACACAGCGATGAAAATGGTAAGCATGGAATCCGAATTCCGGGAGTGCTTTTAGATCAAATCCGGAACGAGGAAGCTGAAGATTCCAGGTTTCCTTCGTCTTCCTCTAACAAGAAGAGAAAGACTCCGACATTATCACGGAAGGAAAAGCGGAAGCAAGAAAGAGAGAACAAGAAACAGAAGCGTATAGGTGGCGGCCGCAATATCCATCAAAAAAGTGAAGCCAAACCTTCAAATACCGAAGGTAAAAGCAGTAGAAATGGCAAAGATACAACAGAAGATCCACTTGCGCAGTTGGCAGCTTTGAAGTCCCAGAAATTGAAGCATAGTTCAGGAAAGAAGGATCTGAAGACCAAAGTTGTGAGCAACAATGATTCTGTGGATGCAGAGGATCCTTTGGCACAATTGGCCAAATTAAAGGGGAAAAAGAATACACTGAAGGATACTGTTAGAATTGTAAAAGAAGATGACTTGGACGAAGATGAATTGGACGAAGATGACTTGGACGAAGACGAAGACGAAGAAGAAGATTACGATAATTTTGATGATTTTGACGAAGAGAACATAACCGACGATATGGATTCTGAAGAAAGTGATCCTATGGCTGCGCTTGCGAAACTAAAAGGCAAGAAGGGAATTAGCGATGTCCGTATCATTAAGGAAGACGAAATTGCCGATGAAGAATTGTCAGAAGATGATGATATTTCCGATGTGTATGAAGAATTCGATGACGATGAGGAGGAGCCTTCTGATCCATTGGCCGTGCTCGCTGCCTTGAAAAATGGCAAGTCCAAGGGCAGTGACGTAAGAGTTGTTAAGGAAGATGACTTGAATGACGATTCCCTTGACAAAGAAATTGAAGAAGACGCAGAAGGCGACGGAGACGACGATTTTGCTGATTTCGGAAGCGAAGACGAGGAATTCCTCGAAGATGAAGAGGATCCTCTTGCCAAATTGAAGGCTCTCAAAGAAGAAAAGAAGAATGGAAAGAAGAAACAAACAGAAACTAGGCCTGAAATACCACCAGATGTGCTTGAGAAGATGAGACGTGATGAAGACGATATGGAGTATTATGCAAAGAAGCTCGGTCTCAAGAAGGGGAAGAAAGATAAATTGAAAAAAATCGATGATGACGATATTCTTGGTGGCTTGCTCGATGGGTTAGACTTTGATTATCTTGACGATGAAGAAAATTCCCAGGAGTCTGAGGAAGAAGATAAGATCAACGAATCAGAAGAAGAGTCCGACGAAGAGACTGAAAGAAAGCCCAAGGAAAATCCATACGTTGCACCCACAGTGGAAAACGAACAAGACGAACCATCCACTAGTGAAGTTTCCACCAGATACATTCCACCTGCACTTCGAAGAAAAATGGCGTTGGAAGGCCAGGGAGATAGTGAAGAAATCATACAATTGAAGAAGGCAATTAAAGGTCCCTTGAATAAGCTCTCTGAAGCAAACATCGGGAATATTGTCAGCGACATCAATAGCTTGTACTTGAACAATCCTCGGCAGACCGTAAACGAGATCTTGACAGCTACTGTTTTAGATGGTATTATTCTGCAATCCAGATTGCTAGACATGTTTGTCTACTTGCAAACGGCACTTGTAGCCTCCATAAACAAATTGCAAGGCGTTGATTTTGGAGCATATTTTATCCAGACAGTTGTTGAGAAATACGATTCTTTCAGGGATCAGCCTACAAAGGCCAAGGAAGCCCTTAATACCATTTCGCTTTTGTCTTCTGTTTTTATGTTCCAGGTGATTTCCTCGAGATTGCTCTACGACATCATCAAAGAGTTAATTGAAACGTTAGACGAACGTAATGCCGAATTGTTATTGAAGATTTTGAGAATTGCAGGGAACCAAATGAGATCAGATGACCCCACGGCCCTTAGGGAGATTATCTTGCTTATTAACAAGAAGCAGGCGGAGATTCCCAAACACAAGATCTCCACAAGAACGGCTTTCTTGATTGAAACCATCACTAACTTGAAAAACAATAAGTTGAAAGCAGACGAGAATACTGTCAAGTTAATTTCCAGAATCAAGAAAATCACCGCTTCCATTGGGTCCAGTCGTGATGCGGATCCCATACAAGTGAGTCTTGAGGATATTAGAAACGTTGATAAACGAGGAAAGTGGTGGTTAGTGGGGTCTGCCTGGAAGGGACATGATACGGGAAAGATCGATGCTGAAATTAACGAAGCAGCTATCCATGATGCTCTTGACTCGGCAGAACCAAACTGGATGGAATTGGCCAGATCTCAGAGAATGAATACGGATATTAGAAGGGCCATTTTCATCTCCATTATGTCTGCTAATGACTTTGTTGATGCTCTGACCAAATTGGATAAACTCGGATTAAAGAGGGCACAAGAAAGGGAAATCCCTCGGGTGTTAGTCCACTGCACGGGAATTGAACCCGCTTGGAACCCGTACTATGGAATCTTAGCCAGCAAATTATGTGATAGCCATTCGTACAGAAAGACTTTCCAGTTTATGCTCTGGGATGTGATCAAGGAATTTGATAATTCTCAGGGAGACGACTCCGATGAAGAGGACTTCCTTGGGTTTGACTATTCTGGCGATGATGAAGATGCTAAACTCAGACGGATTCTTAATTTAGGTCGTTTCTTTGGGTTTCTCTTTGCTCGGGGATCGTTGCCTTTGCACATATTACGTACTGTCAATTTTTTGACTCTTACGCAAGATTCGCTATTATTCCAGGAGGTGCTCTTTGTAAGTTTCTTGGACACACTTGGGAAGATGTCCCAAATCAATTCTGTAGGCGCAGGAATTGGTAAATCTTCTAAGGGAATGAGTGAGCACAGATACGAAGACAAGTTGTTGATTGAGAGAATATTGAAAGCTAAGGAGCAGCCTGCTCTTTTAAGAGGATTACAGCATTTCTTGGAGCATAAGGTTGTTCGCAGCGATGTTATTAGTGGTAAGAAACAGAAGAAGCGGATTGCGTGGGGTGTGAGAGCTCTGGTGGATATTATAGACGAATTGTTGAGACATTCAAAGGACAGGTTTTAATGTGCATGAAATGTTAGCAGTGGTATGCATATATTGATATAAATCAATACAATAAAATTAGCAAGAATTCATAGACACCAACTAATTAATAATCAATTGATAAAACAAAATACAAAATTGCAAAAGGCATATTGACCAAGATATTACAAAATTATAACAAGAGAAACAATTGATAATATATAAGTTTCAGATAATATTCATTGAGTCAAATCGTGAAACTTGTTGTGCGAGGATTACGAACATCATTCACCAAAGTATTAAGAACCAAATTATTAACAAAAGTAGGCTACGTTGATAGATATCTTGATCGAATACACTCATACCGGAGTTTAAATATGGAGTATAAAGATATCTTTAATCTAAAAAGTTAGACATAAGAAAAGATGAAAGGAATAGTATAAATACGAGTTATCAAGTATACAATTATATTCAATATCTTGAAATTCCATAGAATAGAGTCACGTTCCATCAAAAGAATTTCACAGCATTTGAAGCATGAAACTATAAAGATATTAAATTGTACGAATTTCGGAATTGTAATAATAAACAGAGTCCATACAATAGTTTCCGAAGTATAGGGATTAAGTTACAATAAATGGTTTAAATTAATTCGTTTTGGCTACATGTGTACATATAAACAAGATGACCTGAATTAAAGTATCAACACGCATAATAGTTGTCTGGCTATTCTTTGTCAATGCAAAACGTTATCCAAAATCAGTTGGCAGCCTTTAATAATAATTTGCTTCCATATATATGCTTGAAGTTAAACGCATTTAATTTAGGAAACACCTAAGAAGGACAAAAGCCACTGTTACATATAAGTACTATACTAATTAGGTACCCTGAAGATTCCAAAGTATAGTTCAGCAAATAATTTTTTTGGAGGATCTTTCTTAACTGAATCTTGGTCTGATGTTGAGCGACTGAAAGAATATATCGGAAACCAAAGAGTGAATCCATTTTTACGATTCCCACCAGGATAAAAAAGGACTTGGTAATTTATCTTCATCTCAAGTAAGGTTGTTTGCATTACTTCGGGCAAAACTGAGTATTATGGAGTGATGAAATTAAGATGTCGCTCAGATTAGAACTGATTGATTAAAAAGGAAATATAAGAATAAACAAATATAAGCAATGTAGAAATAGAGAAGAGCTATAAAAAGAGCAAATCGATTTCTAGATAATTTAATGGGAAATGGCCACATGAAATTTTGCACCCAAGGCTGCGAAAAATGGTTGCATTCCTACATAATGGTGAATTACGAAGATATCTAATAATATATACGAGCAAGGAAAAGGTGATTACGATGCAATAATGGGGCAACCAAGTAGTCTGATAACTTTGAGCGATGCTGGTAAACGGTATTTCAGTTAATGGTAAAAACTCATTTGTAGCAATAATATCAGGAGTGGATAGGGGAGCACATGAAGAACGAAGCCATTCACAATTTGTGTGAAGAAGATAAAGTCCAGGAAGTAGATTCCAAAGTCCATCAGGTATGGTCATGGGGCCTTATACTTAACAATATTCATAAAGGAAAATCAAGATGAACTTGATAAATCTATGAATTATGTAGCCCATAGGATATTAAATTCATACCGAAAAATTGCATGAATAGGATAATTTAGTACGCATTCTTTCCTAGCCAATAGCAATTAACAAACACTTTAAAAGTCATCAACAAAGTATTAGTTAAAAATTCATGACTTCATCAACAAAGTATCAGTTAATTACTTAATAATTCATGTCTCAATTGAAGTATGAAATTTTACTATGCATATACGTAATAGTTATCCAAATTAACTAAGGAGTGACAGAAATTATTATCATAATGTCACTGAAATATGGACCTAACGATGGAACGAAATTGATAATTATTTATCCCAAATTATCTGTTTAATTGGACTGTAAGAGTTCTATTAGTGTGAATACACAATTCTTTAAAAGAAAGATCGATATTCAATTTAGCCATTAAACAAATGTCAAAGTTTATAATTAATTATCTTCTCCTTCTATCATATGTTCCTATTTACAGTAATGTACACTATTTACACTAATCCATTAACTCCAATACTGCCACTGTTTCTACATGCTTTGTTTGGGGAAAGAAGTCAAACCCAACAACACTTTTCAACCGGTAATCGGGTGCCATTTTCTGAAACATTGCAAGATCCCTTGCTTGTGTGAAGACATTGCAACTGATATAAACCACAAGCTTTGGCCTAAATTCTTTTATTTGGTTCAAGAAGTTCTCATCACTTCCCTTCCTTGAAGGATCCATAATAACCACCGAATCTTTGCCTGTGATATCCGACGCAAGGAAATCCTTGTTTCTGAACATTTCATGAGCATCTCCAGCGATGAAATGCACTCTATCCTGGAGACCATTAAGTCTGGCATTTCTTCTGGCGTATTCCACCGGCTCAGAAGCAATTTCTATACCATAGACTTTCCCATCCTTGGCGATGGCATTATCGTTTGCCAAGGAAATTCCAAAAAATCCAGATCCACAATAAGTGTCGACCAAATACTTAAATTGCTTTCCACCATTAGCTTCTTTCAATTGGTTCTTAATATATTCAAGAACTAAAGGCAAGATGGAAGCGTTGTTCTGGAAAAAATGGTGATTTCTGAATTGGAATACTGTATTATTAATTACTTCAGTAACCCATGCCTGAGGATGGTCCTGACACACTTCTGTGGTGTACCCTGTGTCAACATCGATGTCGAAGCTTCTGCGGAAACATAGAGCAGCTCCTTTCTTGTTTTCGTCACTGAGTCTATTCTTTGTCCTTTGGAATGCCTTATTAATTATTGGTACTGCAATGTCACATTTATCGATATCGACAGTTCCCTTCCACGAATGCACGTTATTGAAGCCAATAGCATGCATAGAGTTGGAGTGGGGCGTAAGCTTCGTTCTGTAGCCGTACTGAAGAGGAGACCCATAGACTTCGCCTATAAAGTCGTCTCCTTTGGCCATAATTTCCGGATAAAAAAACTTGTATGCCTTTTTTATGGCATTTCTCTTATATAAAAGCTGGTCCTCGTACTTGAGCATCTGGAGCTGGCAACCAGCACATTCGTCGAATTTTGCACAACGAATTAAGTTGTCATTTCTGGCCGGAGCCTTCGACTCGAAGGATTCAACGATTCCCTCGACATAATTGGTGAAGTGGCGGCGGAGGGAAATCGTCACAACATCACCAGGGATAGTCTTAGGAACCAAAACCACCGAATACATGTCTTTAGCACTGTTTTCCAGCTCGTGTTCCAGGGTATATGCGGATTTCGGCACTATAGCTATCCCGTTACCTTCGGAAGTGATGTACACTATTTCGACGCCCGGAATCACCGCATCCGGCGCACTATTGGCGTAAGCAAACCGGTGGATCAAATCCATCGAATTGACCAAGTGGTCTTCTTCGATCAGAGTGCCCTTCTTCTGGTTGTACATACGAAGAGCATCTTTTATTTCTAACTGGCATATCAGCTCCCGAGAACACTCTCCGAGAGCGTCCTTTTTGGACGTATTTAACTGGAAGGGGAGATTTGACTTGGATCTATTTCTACTTCTCCTGGAGCCTTTCTTCTTCGGTTTTTCCTGAGTTTTGATTGCCTCTATATCTTTGGCGTTGTTAATGAAAGATGGAGTAGGATTTGAACTGGATGCCTGGGCGAGAGCTTGCCTTGTACGAAGGGTAGAACCGAGGGTCTGGCTAGGAGCCGTCGTTAACCATCTACGGCCGAGGATCCAGCCGTTCCGACCGAGTACATAGGCCGGTCTAACACTCATTGCAGATGACAGATTAAAGAGTTGAATATTATTCTCATCAGTTTATTTATGAGGTTATTAGTGATCTCATCTCTTACTTCGCACTGCGAAAAATATAAAATAGTGTACAGGACAGAAATCACATATAAGGTGTATCATAGTAGAGGATAATGTAGTACATTATATAAGTAAGTAATCTATAAATTATTGGATAATATGTAGTAAGTACAATGTTGTTAGATATTAGATAGCATAGAAATTATAGTGTAGTTGATAAGTAAGTAAAAAGTGTTGGGTTTGAATGATCAACGTTTTTCCTACAAGAGAAGTAGTATTGTCAGAATATTGCTAAGGGCTCCATCGTTATCAGATATAATATATAGCAACAGAATTAAAGTAACCTACTATTTCAGAGAGGTCGAGTTCGATAGGAAAAGGAAGTCACCGTAGACCTGAAATATGTGAAAGATAAAAGAAATGAAATGTGCAATATACAACGTAGTATGCCAAACAATAGACCTTAGCTTACACTTTTCTGTAATACTATTCAATACCTAATCAAAGGATTTGAAGAACGATTCAGAGGGAGCCGATTCAGAAGGATTATACGACATATTTTAGGTATGTATATAGGGAGAATTAGATTTTGTGAAAATAGAGGCCAGAAGCTAGGCCATCTGGCAAAATCATTTCTCACTACAATAAGCCAATTTATATGCCGAGCTCATCACTTGTCAACGAGATTTATATACTCGTAGAAACATGTTGCGATACGGATGCTTTATGTTAACCATTTGTTCCATTGAAGCTGACAATTGAATATTTAGACAATATTTAGCTGTAAAATGGGTGACGATAAATATTTAGTTTATTTGGTTGGAGTTGGAATCCCCGATAAATCAGAGTTTGATTTTGAAGATTCAAAATATTTCATTACAAATTACTTCTGTGATTTCATATTTAAAACGGTGGATGACATAAGAGAAGATTTATTATACAGAGATTGTGAATCCCGATACAATCACATGTATTTTATTTTATCTGAACATGAAATTCTTATGAAAACAAAGATGGGCAGTTTTGATAAAGTGGCCCTCAAATTAGAAAATTTAGGAGAAATATCATATAGTATAGCATTTCATGAAGTTAACCCTTTACATTTGGGTTATATGGATTATGAATCTGAAGAGCACTACAAAATAGACCTCGCTACTATATATGTAAACGAGAAGAATAATGTTTTTGAAATCGATAATGAGTTTAAAGATGTTATACGAGTGATAAGGGTAGAAGATGAAAAGAGTGCTGCATTCCATGAATTAAATGCTAGCCATGAGTTTGTTTTGGAATATTTTTATATAACAGAGGATAACCAAATATCGATCAAACATGTGTGCAGAAGATATGATTTTAAGTTCCCGGGGCCACCGCTGGAATATTCGCGGTTACACGAGGATGTATTTTCAATGTACAGTAAGCTAAACAAGTCGGCCATTGACAATACTTAGAGATAGATATATTAATGTTAACTTCAAGTGCATGAAAAAACGAGGCTACTATAACCATAAGGTGGTGTATGACTTTTCCTGAATAATTTGATACCCTAGAAATGCAATCATATTTTTTTTGATGATATAGTATATTAATATATTATCGGATTTGATCAAATATATGTTGCTCATAATAGCATGAATTCTAAAGTCTTAGTAAGCATCATTAAAGTAGAAAATTTAATGGTTTCAGTTTGAAAATTATCGATAACTGCAATCTATCAGTAGTATAATAATGAAAGCAATAATGAAAGTGAATATTCCTAGAGTAGATCTTCATTTAATAAAATATTACAATGCTATTGAGATTTACTATATAAGAAAACCACTAGACAAAAAGTGAAATTTGTTTAATTGTCTAAGATTGAAAAGAATGGAAGTACGTATTACTTAGAATATAAAACAAAAGTAGTATCTATTTCATTTATACGGAGAAGGATAATTATGAATCTTTATATGATATTATTTGTTTCACATGTGATTTCTATAGTCTTAAAGATTCAAATATTAATTTAATTAAATGCTGAAAGATACTACTTCTATGCACAATGTGATAACAAAGCAAATCACATGGTCTTCCCCTAATATTCTATCCCGTTGCAATGGTTAATTGACAACGCTGTATTCTATAAACATGCTCAAATTAGATTTGAACAGACAGACTGTAGCAGTTGTTGTGTAAAGCTAAGTGTTTCCCATCCAAAATAGCTAAGACTAATATTGATTTTGACTCTATGCCATGTACTTGTTGATCTTTCAACATTATCCCAATTTGACCCAAATTTAAATGCTTTAAGTCAGCTGTATAAGAATTCACCAATAATCGATGTAATTGACAATATTGTACTAAATTAATCAATTGATTCTTCCAAAACACAGTTTATCCACTATAAAAATTGACAAATTCAGCCTCTCTAAACAGCTGTAGCTACAGCATAGTTCAATAAATCGACAGTAAGGGTCTTGGAGCTGTTTTCCTTCTGGTCTCTGTATATTCCAACAAGCGAATCAGAAAGCTCATACAACGAGTTCTTCAAAGAGATCACAATGAATTGAAGCTCCGGACTCGAATACTTTTGTATGTAGTGCCCAAGCTTACTGACGTTTGCATTATCTAAAGCAGCATCAACCTCATCTAAAACGAAAAAAGGAGAAGGAACGTACGATTGAATAGCGAAAAGAAGGGCCAATGCAGCCATGGATTTCTCTCCTCCAGAAAGAAGTTCCATCTCTTTGAATCTCTTGGAAGGTGGCATGGCATGATACCGTACTCCATGGTTGTAGGGTTCGTCCTCGTCCTCCAAGGTTAAATATGCAGATCCTGTAGTTTGTATCGACCCAGTGGATCTAGTCAACTCTTCATATATGTGGCTGATCTTGTCAGAAACATGCCTGAAAGCACCCATAAAGAGATCGTGACGTTTTTGTTTGATTTCGTTGAATCGTTCGAGTATCTGAGTCTCTTCGTGTCTGGCAGTTGTGTAATCCTTTTCAAAGGAAAGCAATTTCTTCTCGGCATCCTTGAGACGTTCCACCGCATTCACATTCGGTGTAAGCTTTTCAAGCTGCTCGATGATATCTGCTTGTCTAGCATTTAACTCAACTTCCATACGGGAATTGAAGGCCTTCTTATACTTATCTTCCAACATTTCGTAGTCGATCTCGATGGAATAAATATCATTTCTAAATTTATCACTTGCTTCTCCAATTGATATAGACTCAAGAAGACCCTTCTTCAATGGAATATTGACATTTTCTATCTTGCAATTCTTTAAGAGACTGGCCCTATCCATATCCACGGAAAGTAAAGCTTCCTCCATTGAAGTGATTTTCTTTCCTAGGGTATTGCACTCAGATTCCACCGTTTCCTTGTTGTTTTCAAGAAGTTTAATATACTTCATTTTTTCTTTTAATACCTTATCAGACTTTTTCCTTTCCTCTCTGCTAACTTCGAGTTCCGCTTCAAGAGTATCGATTTTATCATAAACCTGGCGATTTTCTTGTTCCTGTCTTTGGATTTCACTTTCTAAATCACGAATTTCGGTTTCAATTGATGTCTTTCTGGCTTTCGTTTCATCCAATCTTTCCTCTTCAAAGGTCACTGTGCTTTTCAATGACATAATGGCTCTGGTGAACTTTGACTTTTCTCTTTCTCTTGTTCTCAAGCTTGAACCATGTGAGTTCTCGTACTCTTCAATGCTTTCCAACGAGTACTGTGTACAGAAATCGGAATAAATCGAATCCTGTAACTTCTTCATGTCTTCTTCAATGCTTTCGATCTTATTATTTACCTCCAATGTCTCTTTTTCTCTTTCGTGGATTTGTTTAGTCAATTCAGTTATTGATTTCTTTTCATATGCAACCTCATCGCGTCTTTCTTTAATGATTCGCTCAATATTACTCTCTTGATTCTTTAAAGCCAATACTTCAGTGTCAAGCCCACTGATTTCGTCTGCTAAGGAGTTGATCTCCAATTCTCGTGGCAATGCACTTTGTAACTTATTCAACTTCGCCGTTAATTCATCCTTCTTTTCCGATAATTTATTCCATTTCTTCTTATCCCACGTTTTAACAGCTGTTTGCTTCTTCTCAATGATACCCCCTGACATCAAACCTGATCTATGAATTACTGAACCATCAAGGCAAACCAACTTGCTATCAATGTTTGAATATTTTGAGTTCCATTTTAATTCCCTCGCCAATTCAATAGTATCAACAACTAAGGTGTTGCCGAAAATATATGCAAAGGCGGGTGCTAATGACTTCTCTTCAAAGTCAACTATATCAAGACATGGCCTTGCTCCATTATGTATATGTCTTAAAGTATGCAAATTCTGAGCTTCATTAACGACAGAATCTAATGGGATAAACGTGGCCACCCCAGATCTCCTATCTTTTAAAACTTCGATACATTTATGTGCAACTTCTGTAGATTCAACAATAATTGAATCCATGTGCTGACCTAAGGCTACCAGAAGTGCGACATCATCACTTTGCTTAATAGGATTCACCAAGTCATATACCATACCTTTAACTGCACCGTTGGGGAACAATCTCTTCAATAATAGGACGTTCTCTCTTAACTTTTTCAGCCTCTTGGACTCTCTTTCTTCGGAAGACAATGCATCCATTTCAACTAACACATCTCTTAATTTCGAGTTCAAAGATAATTCTTCGTACTTCAATTCATCCTTCAGAGCAATTAATTTCGCACGCTCTTCGTTCTTCTTTTGTATTGAGGCATTAGCATGTCGTAATTCTTCTTGGATATCTTGCAACTTACTTTCCAAGTCGTTTTCGATATCAAATTCCAAGTTTGCAATTCTTTGAGATCTATTAGTTTTCTGATTGTTGTAACTATTAATTATAGCTTCGACTGAATCCCTCTCATTGACCAAAAGGGCAAATTTCCGTTCTAATTCAGATCCACCCTGTGCTAAGAAATCAGTCCTCAAATTTTTATATTCATCATGAGCTTCCAAAGGAACAGACAGTCCGCTTGTAGCGGCTTCCAACTTTTTGCTAAAGTCTTTATAAAAGTTTTCAGTTTCCCTCAATTGCTTTTTCACAGAAGCCACTATCCGTTCCTGTTTTGCGATATCAGTGATGAGAGCATTAATCTTAGCTCTTAGGGACTTGATTTTTGTTTCTGTGGCCTTTATGTTAGTTTCCACAGGGATACACTCTCGTTTCAGGGACTCTATTTCATCTGCCAAAGCTTCAAGATGGTCATCATCCTTCTTAACCTGTAAGACAACATCTGTGTAAGCAGCAGCCTCCTTTTCGTAGACTTTTTCTTCGATAGACAATTTGTCTGTCAATTTTTGGATTTCCTCATTCATTAGGGCTAATTCTTCTGTTAGTTCATAATGGCGTTTCTCGTTATGGTAAGCCTTGTACAAAGCTATTATCTTAATTATATCGAGTTTCTGCTTAATTTTCTCCTCAAAAAGTCGCTGTTCTGTCATTTGAGCCTCGTACTGCTTGGATTCATCCTTGACTACTCTCCTTCGGGATAAGACAGAAAGTAAGTTCTCGTGCGCTCTCTCATATTCCTCCTTCAACTTGTCAAAGTCCTTAGCGAGTTCATTGGATCCACTGATGCTCTCAAAAAGTTGTGCGAGTTCCTTGGGTGACTGCGATGCGATCTGCTCCACATCCCCCTGGAACACCAAGAAGTTCCGGGCTTTTATAAGAATATTCTCGTTTTTCAATACTGTGGCATAGTGCAATGCTGTCACTATCTGGTCGTTGATCTTGTACTCGCTTGATCCGCTGATTCCTATACTTCTTTGCAAATTCAATATTTCCCCATCGGATCTTTCGTACACACATAAAACATGGGCTCGCGTGGGGTCTTCGCTAGCAGAACTTTCACCAGCTTCTCTGCGACCCCTATAGATCAAGTCCTTCAAGTTGTACGAGCGTAGATGTGACGTCTTTACTCCTAAAACAAAGGAAATAGCGTCCATCATATTAGATTTTCCAGACCCGTTGGGTCCTATAATAGACGTGAAACATGAAGTTCCGAAACCGATGCGACTTGTTCCTCGATAAGACTTGAAGTTGAAGAGCTCCAACCCGATGATTCGCCCCATATTAATGCTCTGATCTGTTACGGGGTAGTCGTTGTAATAATTGATACAATTAAATATAAGAAGAGAATTGATATGTTAAAGATTATTTGATTTACTGTAGGACGCGTTTATTATTGTATTTTGGTTTTGTGCGAGTTTTTGAGTGTCACGTGATAAGAACATAAATGTCCGCCCATTACTTATTTAGTTAACCTGGTATAGTACAAAAAAGGTATGTCCAAAAGCATGAATAATTTGTCTACTTTTGGTGCGAACAATATGGCGTATCAGGTTCGAATATTTCCTCATTGTTGGTGTGAATATTTCCTTATTGTTGCCTTGAATATTTCTGACTTGTGTGGTATTGTCTCAGATTAGATCTATTGAAAACGGTGTAACTTTGCATACGGAGTTGCATATATAACTTTGATCCAATTGCTGGGAATAATCCACCATGTTATTGAGATCTACTTTACTTGCAGCCTTGGCTGTTTCCGTATTAGGCTCTGCTTCCGTAACGGGCTATGCTTCCGTATCGGACTACAATTATTTTGTTATCGACTATCCTGACAATGGAGATTTCGTTGACAGAGTTAGTCAAAACTTGGGGTATCCATGTGGCTTTGAAAATTCCCATTTGCCCAGATACCTTTGGAACCCAAATGGGTCGCCCTTAGGTATAACTCTGCATGTTAACCTCACACTCTTCCAGTTGACCTACTGTTCCAAAGAAGAATGTTTTCGTGAGGAAGATTTTTCCGAAGCCATTATGGGTCCCTTCAAGCAAGAATTCAGTGGTGCTATGTGTTTGCCCAAGTTGGTAATTCCAGGCGAGGTAGGATCAAATGGTACATTGCAGATAGTGTACCAACATAATGGTTATTATATGTTTAACTGTATTGACCTTACTATTAGTGACCAGGGTGCGCAATGGAACGGTTCTAACTGTGCTAACGACACTGGAATTAACATTTCGCCTTACCCTATTGACAACGAGTCCATTTTCAATGCTACTAATATCACGTTGTTTGAAAATACTGACTCTCCCAGCGAATATGTCGATCCCTTCAGAGGTAACATCTACATACTAACATCATTCGTTGAAGACGACGGTGAAATGGCGTATGAGTGGGATGTTGAATGGATTCGGTTTAGAGAAACTGCTTTCAACTCTTCGTCCACTTCTTCTGCTGTTTCTGCTTCAATTACTGGTGCCTCAATTACTGGTGATTCGATTGCCATTTCTTCGTATTTGACCACCATGGAAATGGATGGTACAAAGACCACTATGTTTATGCCCACTACTGTTGCTGTTGGGGATTCCAAATCTTCTTCATCGACCGAATCCAATTCTTCATCAACTCGATCCAGCTCGTCTTCAAAGGGCATGGGTATTACTTTGGGTACCTCAGGAATATCCGCTGCAGTGTTTGCATTCGTGGCAGGTTTCTTCTGCTAGTAACAATAGAAAACGAATTCACTATTACATGTAATGGATATAATTGCATGAATGTGGCTTCTATGGTATAGAAATTGGGAAGTGTCATATTATGGATAATCAAATGTGAATTGTGTATTATCAATTAATTAAAAATTATATTTTGAAGCAAATTATTGCCCTTAGATAAGTTCAAATTGTAGACACTGTAAGGTAATCAAAATGCATTAATTACTGCAAAAGAATAATCATAGATTGTTAGTTGTAAACATAAATTGAGGTAACATTAAATAATCTTATAAAAGCAATTTATGAAATATTATTATGTGGTTGTACGTTATCTATGCTATATAATGTTCATACGGTGTTCTGTTCAATGATAATTTGGAAGAACTTAAAAATGAAACCATCTCTACGTAACTTTTGCTATTTTGCCTAAAAAAATATAAAGTAAAAGATCTAGAATAAATTAACTAGAAACTTTTTTTCTCTTCATCAGATAAGTTACTTTCTATCAAATAAATCCATAAACAACTATTAACTGATTAACTGATTTACAAGTATATTATATTGTATACCTTTATCTAACGCGCTACCATGGTAATTTATATGCAGTGCTATCAAACCTCCCCCAGATTTAAGAGCCATACAAATAAGTGGCACGGCCCTGTTTCTCTCTTTTTCATTAAACTACTCTTTTCTTTTGCAATTGCATTGGGAATCGCTATGGAATACAACGAGAAGGAACCGTTGGTTGAAACTGCCAACATTCCAATTTCCGAGAGAACCTCGGTCTTCCGCAGATGGATGAACTGTTTGCCATTACTCCACAGTTCGATAAGACTTGAGGATGACGATAAGGATGAATATTTGTATCCAGAAAATGGTGAAAGCGATGAAAGTGATGAAAGAGATGATGAATTCGCTGATTTGGAGAGAATAGCCGCTGAATTTAGACGCCAATGTTGCCTCGGACATTCTCAGCTTCCTATGGAGCAAAAGCTTTTGGCCATACGTCGGTTGATGAAGAAATATGGAATTGGAGTCTATATTGTGCCCTCGGAAGACGAACACCAGTCGGAATACACTGCTGTATCTGACAAGAGAAGAGAATTCATATCTGGGTTTACTGGTAGTGCTGGGATTGCCATTATTACTTTGGATGATGGTGATACTTTAAGAGGCCAAGCGGCTTTGTCTACAGATGGACGGTATTTTATCCAGGCTTCTAAGGAACTTGACTCTAGATACTGGCACTTGTTGAAGCAGGGAGTTGAGGGGTACCCTACGTGGACAGAGTATGCTATTAAAAAGGCAAAACACAGCAAATTCAGCAATGTGATTTCCACAGACCCGCGGTTGATAAGCGTCAGCAATGGACAGGTGTTTGAAGAAGCAGCCAAGTCGCTGGATATTAAGTTCAAACCTCTCTTGGAGACCAATTTGGTTGACGAAGTATGGGGTTCCAACCATCCACAACGGTCGGAACTGCCAGTATACGAATTACCCTTGAAATACTCAGGAGAGTCTACTAACCAGAAGCTTAAAAGAGTTAGAGCAGAAATGCTGAAACGTAACGGTAGTCACTTGGTGATCAGCTCGTTGGACGAAACCGCTTGGTTATTTAATATGCGGTGTGACGATGCTGTTCCATACAACGCAGTGTTTTTCAGTTACGCAATTGTTTCTCTTGAAAACGTTGTATTGTACATCAATAAGAAGCAGATTGGCACTGAAACAAAGGCGTATTTGGATAGTATCAAAGAGTTGATTATAAAACCCTACGATGATTTCTACCGTGATTTGCGTTCTTTGAATATTCAGAAAAACCACTCCCTCATATTACCTACTAAGGGAGAAACCAATTTCGCCTTATATTCTTCTGTGGATCCCCTGTTAGACATTTTATTTGTTTCCGTGGTTTCCAACTTAAAAATCATCAAGAATTCTACCGAACTTGTCAATGCTCAAGTTGCCCAGGATAAGGATTCGTATGCGTTTGTTTTGTTCACAGCATGGTTGGATCGTCAATTGGTAAGAAAGAAGACAAAACTCACTGAATGGGATGCTGCCCTCAAGTTCTACGATATCAGAAGCAAATTATCCAATTTCAAGGGCTTATCATACGAAACCATTGCTTCTAGTGGCCCCAACTCTGCCTTACCCCATTATGGTCCTACGGAAAAGAACCATATTGAGATTGATCCTAACACAATATTCCTTGTAGATTCCGGTGCCCATTACTTGGAAGGAACCACCGATATCACTCGTACCTACAAATTTGGTGACGAGGGGTTAACTCCAGGCATGAAGAAATATTATACTTTGGTTCTAAAGGGCCATATTGCAGTTGCCTTGGCTCAGTTCCCGGAAAAGTACCCCAATGCTGGTGTAATTTTAGATGGGTATGCCAGACAGTATCTTTGGATGGAGGGCTTGGATTTCAACCACGGAACTGGCCACGGTATAGGTAGCTTTGGGGATGTTCACGAAGGACCAGTTTACGTCCCTGCCAATCCTACTCTTTTCCATGAGGTCGATGTCTACCAAGAAGGCGTTATCTTAACGGACGAACCAGGATACTATAAGGAAGGACAGTATGGGTTCAGAATCGAGAGCGACTTGGCAATTGTTAAGGCCAATGGAGAAAACAGATACGGTGCAAACTTCTTGAAGTTTTCCTATATGACCAAAGTACCCTTCTGTAAGAAGTTGATTGAGAAATCTTATTTGTCACCAAAAGAATTGGAGTGGATTAATTCGTATCATCTTCAGATCCGCGATGAGTTCGCTGGTAGACTTCTTAAGGAGGGCCATATCACTGCTTACACATGGTTGATAAGCGAGACCACTCCTATTTAAGCAATTAAATGTATTAATGGAAATTTGGAGTTTGTCTAACATAAGGAGAAATTACTTTGAAAGTGTATGAAACCATTACAGGATAAGGATATAGCTGAAATTAGCTATATCCTTACTACGACTTTAAGTATCATTGAATCTAGAATTGTCTAATGCATACCATCCATTTTATTATAAACCTATGATCACTAGATAGTTAGTAGATAGTTGTATATGTACGAGAGTTTACATTTGCAGTATAGCCCTAGACTATGATATCTGACTTTAAAACACTGCTGAGTAAATTAATAACTAAAATTTCCTGAAATATATAATTTAGAGAAGTATACTGTTTATTAATATACAATTTGATGCAATATCTGCCATGGTAAATTTTAAATAATCTCACCATTTATAAGTATATTTTACTATATTTACCCGGATAAAAATAATTTAAATACATCACCATTAATTAATAGTTTAATAATGCTCTTTTCATGAATTAGCTTTCCTTATAATTCAAACATTGGTACCAATTCTATCAACAAAATGAATAATTAACTTTAACCTCTATGTCTGTGATTAAAATAATTCTACCATTATGTGTAGTTCACTTCACTCTATCCTCTATTCCATTTATGTATAACTTAATCAGCTAATCTATAACTTCAGTTATGAAACTTTACCATTATTTAAACTTTAAATTGTTTTCTACTTGTATATATTTTAAATAAAACAACGTTACCAACTATATCTACAATTTACTAATTTTACCACTTTATTATTTTATTAATACATTATTAGCTCCATACCAAATGGTACTAATAATTCACTAAGTTTAATGCAATAAGTCGATGCATACAATCACTCCACACATATTAAAAAATCGTTATAACTATATAACACCTATAAATTAAAATCAAAATCATACAATACCCATAAACTTACCCATAAAAAAATTGTTATAGTACATTTAACTTATCATCGGAGAGAGTCCCACAGACTTCTCCTTGCTCTTGTCTGGTTTGGCATATCCAGGTCTCTGGAATGTACCTGGTTTTCTCAACCCAGTGGTTGGTTTAGGTGCATGTGCACCTTGTCTTTCGAAAGGGACCTTGTGTGAAATAAACGGAGAAATGTTGGTCAAGGAATACGCAAGACCCCGTTTAGGCTCTGGTTTATCGGAAGATTCTCGTTTTCTGTTGATATCAATGTGAAATACTGTCCCAGAGGAAGTCTCTGGCTTCTTGTACTGAGGCATTTTCAAGCTGGTCTTGCCCCAGAGGTTCTGGGCATAAGAAGCTCTGATTCTGTCCAATTCCGAAACTGTGGATGTGCTAAGAGGACGTCTGCCATTGGGAGACTCTGATCTTTGTCTTTTGGCATTAAGATCACTTCCTTCGTCATCCAGTCGCCTCTTGCCGTCACTCAAGCTTAGTCTGCCCAAGTCGTCAATGTTCCTGTCATTATCAGAAGAGGAGGTAAGGTTATTGGAATGCAGTAAATGCGAGATTGTGGTATTTCTTGTCGAAGAAAGCCCTGAATTAAAAGGTAAACCAATACCAATACTATTGTAGCTCAATGGCTTCACCAGCCGGGAATTGGATTTTTCAATTAACCCGGTCACAATTGTCAGAACTGCATTATTTATTGCCTTCAAATCTGCTCCAGTATCCAACGCATATACCGCTGCTGCAGATGCTGTAGCTGCAGATGTAGCTGCCAACGCAGATTTAGGGTCTTCCTTTGTTGTTAACCCCGAAACGATGTTGAACATATCAGAAACCATTTCATTCAATACGGGATCTGTCAAGAGCAGAGAATCGTTTGATAATCCCTTGGACTCCCGGCACTGAATTTCTCGTTCTCTTTCGAATCTTTTCAATCGTCTGGCATTAAACTCATTTTCTATCCACTCCTTCTTCTTTGCATCATTTCCATCGCTGAATAAAACATTTGCTCTCTTTGTCACTCTAGCCCGTAGATCGTTATCCTTGTTTCTTTCTGCATTTTCTTCACGCCATTTCTTTTTCCGCTCACGGTTGCCCTGTCTAATCTTCTCCTTGTACTCAAGAGTGTCTTTTGGCTGCTTAACCCGATTCCGAGCCTGCTTTGTGGTATAGCTGGAGATAGCTCCAATCACAGCATCACTCAATGATGAGATTGTATCCGCATCGACTGCGGGAACACTTGATTCATCTGCTTTAGCAGTTTCAATATCTGACATTGAATCTTCTGTAGATTCCTTGAAAGATTGAAGAACGGAGTTAATGAGAGATACCGCAGATGCATTCGATAAAATATTGCGTCTGCGTTCCAAGAAAGTACGTGCAACCATGAGAGAGTCGATCAATTTTTGATGCAGATGACGGCTTCTGTGGGAATTGATAATTTCGTTAGCTATCAATTTCCCAGTAGCAAAATTCAGCTGAGAAGCCGACAAGGAATTAGTCATTTGCCGAATGACTTGTAGTAATCCTTGACTATCCGAACTGTTAGTTCGAATTCTTTGAGAAATCGATGTAAGAACACTCGAAAGGTTGTTATTCCAATCATCGTCGTTGGTTGACAGAGCCTTCTTTGAACTGTCAGAGAAACTGGAAGCCTTATCGGCCATGTTGGATCTATGCAATGCTAATGCCTCAGCTATGGAAAGGTCCTTTTTCCCGTCCTTTATATCCAGTGGACTCTCCAATAAACTGGAATGAACTTCCTCAATCTGCTCAGAAGAACTACCTGATGAAGAAAGTTGTTTTGCTGATGCATTTTGCTTTGATGTTGGCCCTACCATTCCCTGAGCATTGAGATTGCCAATTGATTGTCTGAGGGAATTTACTGAGTCTTTTCCTGAACCAGAATGTGGCCCCGAACTTACTGCCTTTGTCTTTGAATTGTCTATTAGCTTTTTCCTTGTTGGCTTGGTAGAGTCTTTTATCTTGGAAGGATTAGAAACCCCGAAAGAAGATCTTTCGCCTTGAGATTTAGAATGGACAAAAGTAGCATCCGCTGTTGTGGATGACGTCCCCGACAGCTTTTCTGGTGACATTGTCTTCATTAAATCGTAGTCCATATCAACGTTGGATAAAAGAGCCTGTGGATTCTCCATGGCCATATTGAGTGCTCGTTCCATTATATCATTCATTTGCAAAGTTTCCAAATCTGCAGCCTCATTGTCCATAGAACTTTTTACAGAAGTAACTGGCTTTTTTCTCGTACTACCGGATCCAAATTCTATTACTGTTTTTGTTGGAGCTCGGTTAGTTTGAGACTGAGTGAGATGTAAAGGTGGGGTTGTCAATAACATACCTGATGTCATATTCTTTCCCAAATTTGGTTGACTCAAACCGAAAGATTCCGAATTCTGTTGTTGCAACTGTTGTAATCTCTGATTCTGTAATTCTGCTTGCTGCTGTTGAAGTTGCTGCTGTAATTGTTTCTGCTTTAACAACCTCTCTCTCGCTCTTCGTTCCTGTTCGATCCTTTCGTCCTTGTGAGCTTCTTCCTGAAAATGTGCCAACACATTATCGTCAATTTGAGGCATCTCAGTAATTTGCTTCTGGTTAGCACGAACTGTCTTGTCATCATAATCCTGAACCTTGCTTGTAATTTCTAGAGCAAGCTCGTCTAACAAGTCTCTTGAGATTGGTAAGGCATCTACTTGAGCTGTTGAAAGCAGATCAGATGTGCTGGACATCTGATTTACAACATTCTGCACAATTGAAGCAATGTCAATTGAGGGAACTTCCTGGTTTGCAAGTGCGATTGATTGACGTTTGGTAATTGATGGTACCAAGTTTGAAAGTGTCTGCTGCTCTCCTGTTGAACTCGTGGACGGATCTTGCTGGCCACTAGAATTGGCAATAGAAAGCACCCGACGACCCAAAGTGCTTCTGAAAGCCTCACTAATGACACTTTCCAACGCATGTTCAATTTGACTTTCCTGCGATGACTGATTGATTTTAGATGTAAATAATTCAGAATTAACACTAGGAGGTGCTAGTGAGGTTACATCTGTAGTTGCAGTCGTTGCCGTAACTCGGAGATCTCTAGACATGAGTGACTTAAAAGTATTACCAATTGCTTCTTCTAGATCCATTTCATGATCATCTGTGGCTGGTGGTATAGTGGTTTCAGGTTGAAGCATCTTTTGATCAACATTCGCTTTCAAATTGTTTTCAATTCCAGATTCTTTGTGATGGTCCTCGGCGTTATAATCTGTCACGGTCTGTTGTTGAAAGATATTGCTAAATGCATCACCAATGGCTTTGTCAAGGTCGTCGTCATCCACTTTTTCATCCTCTTCATCCATATTTGCTGGATTTTCTCTAGCATCATCTGTATTTTCTCCTGGAAATAATGCTGGACTTTCTTTGATGACTTCACTGACAAAAGTCGATTCAAACGCAGCACCAATGGCTCGTTCCAAATCCAAATCATCTGTATGGTCATCAAAGTGTTCGACGGTTTCTGGAACATTGTTGTCATTTTGTGGAGGTACCTCCTGATGTTCCGGTGCAGTGGCATCAGCGTTAGAATCGACTTGTTTTTCTGAATTCTTAAAAGCTTCAGAAATGGCCCTCTGAAGATCGTCATCATCATCATCGGCACCGTGATCCAAAAAAGTTGTGTGTTGATCATTTGTGTGTTCTTCGTGATCCTGATGAGGCCGAATTTCGTCATCTTTTGTCAACAAAGAATCCAACACATTATCTATTGCATCCAACTTAATATCTTCCTCTCTGTTGGAATGGTCATCACCAGATATATCATCCGTCGTCTTCTTTTTGTTATCCTTGGCGTTGTCAACATTCGCCATATCGTCGCCCATTAAACTCTGCAAAGCGTCACTGATAGCATTGTCTAAATTGTGGACCTCAGATACCATATGCTCATTCTGGGTTTCTGTGTGCCCCATGCTGCTGAACACATCGCCTATTGCCTTGCTCAACTCATCGTCGTCATTATCATGGCCAATAGTATCTGAAGCTCCAACACTATCAACCACATTATTATCACTATTATTACTATTATTATTAGCAGTAGTAGTATTATTATCCATTGTGTCACTACTTTCATTCTCGACCTTTTCCATTCCATTATTTCCCATAATTGCACTATCATCACGGGCAATTCCAGCATCTGCGTGCTCGTCTCGTCGTATATTTTGAGTAGCCACGTCTTCGCTCGATAGTATGCTGTTACTCTGTTGCTTCTCACTGGAGCTCGATGTTTCTCCAGTCATAAAGTTGATCAGCTCAAAGGCCTTGCCTATGGCGCCCTCCAAATCAAGTTCTATGGCATCTTCCGGTTCAGCATTTGCACCCGAGCTCGGAACTACCTCATTTTCGTTGTTTCCAGGCGCTCGATCTGGTATTTCTGCATTCGTATGGGAACTGGGTTCGGAAGAAGGAGGCGGGAGTATGGACGAGAGCGAATCGGCTATGACTTTACTCAAATCCAACTCTTCGCTAGACATGGTACAGAAAAGCACTAGGGGAGACTCTGTCTGGCAGTAGATGGAACTTCAGGTATTTCTTGATAATATTGGGTATATTTACTTAAGCAGTAGAAGTAGTATTGGGTTTGTTTATTATGGAAATACTAATGGGATTGATATTTGGTTTTGTGCGAGTCGTGTGCTAATATATGTAAATTGATCTCCGTACATAATACCGTACTTCTTCATATTCATCTTCGGCATATGATGTATTATAGTGGATTATAGTAGATTATATTATAGTGGATTATAGTGTATTATGTTATAGTTTATTATATTATAGTTCGTTATATTATAGTGTTCTGTATTATAGTGTCTTATATTTTAGTGTATTTTATTTTAGTGTATTATACTTTAGTGTTTTGTGCTGTGATATTATAAGGTCTGTATTATAGTGTATTATATTATAGTGTATTGTGTGGTGATTGCTATCGTGGTATTAGTTATTAGTTGTATAGAATGGCTATACTTAATATACTAGACTGTATAAAAAAGCGCACTGAATTATGATTGTCAGTAGTTTATTTTATAGAAGTGCTTTACTATGTTATACTAATCATATGGCATTCTCTTAATGAATTCTGCTAAGGAAGGTGAAGTAATTAATTATCAAATATTTGAAACATACCTTAATATCCACATAGTGGAAACATTTAATGCACTATACTGGCTATACTATTCTATATGAAATATATGAAAGATCTATTTCTATTGTACTAAACTTTTTTGTATCACTGTAGCGAACAAAATACATTCTCTATTAATGTATTCCGTATCATTATTTTGATACCTTACCTGTCGAGATGCTTGACTGGGAGGAGCTCGTACTTTCTTCAATGTCGTCTTCGTCGATCAACGAGAAGTTAACTACCAATCCATACTGGCCCTTTCCCACTCCGTCCCAGCCATTTTGCTTAACTGTCCAGTTAACGTTATCAAGAACATGGTTGGCGTATTTCAACACGTCGATGTCAAATGTCTTGCTTCCGAAAGTGGGCAACGAAACGTAATACTTGGAATCTCCAATCTTGAGAAAACTGGTATCGAATTGCATAAAATAGTCGGTATCGTCGTAAAACGTAAATTGAGAGCATTTCTTCCCGTCCAAAAAATACTTGATCCGACCCTTGGCGGAATCAGGAAACTTCTGGTTATTGTTCTGGTTATAAATCAAGTTCTCCTGGAAATCTAGAGGTGAAGTTCCCTTTACTCCAGCATCTTCAATATCTTTGGAATACGACAGAATGGAATTAGTCAATCCCAAATGAGTGAAACTATTCAACGCAAGCCCGTATATAAAGGGCTCATCGCCATATATATCTCCCTTAACAGTCTTGTTCACAAACCACGTAAAGAACTTTAACCCTGTCAGCAATAACGTTGTGGGAACATGGTCTCTTATCGGAAGGGTGAAATCGTTTCCAAAGAGAAGTTCATCTCCCTTGATGTTGTATTTGGGTCTGAAGGTGACTATAAGATTTAAATGTGATCCATTATGCAACTTTGTTGACTCCACATTATGCAACTTGACTCCTTCGGGAACATTTGACTTATTTACTGTTTGTTTATTCAAATATTCGGTATCGCCAAGATTATAGCAACTGTTTGATCTGTGAATGTCATGGGAACCATCAAAGTCGGCAATATTCACTGCAACTGTGAACACTCCGATATCCGATTCTACTGTAACAGGAATCCCGGTGTTAACCGGTACAATCTGAAATCCATCTGTGTAGTTGTTCAGTGCTTTGATGACCAACCGCTTTACCATGCTACTTTTTTTTAGAAAAACGGAGCAAAGCAAAGATATAACTAATCACCACTTTTGGCCTTGATTGTGTAGATTAGTTGATCTTCTAGTAGATATTATATTACTTGGAAGAACCTATGTCTCGGAATTACGGTATTGACTTTTCGGATATCCGCCGATCGCTACCAGGCTGTATTAACTATCACAGGACTCGAGATGATGTCGATGTCGCACTGGTAAATGTCGCGAAGTTAGTGTTTTCTCCTAATACTAAGGGTCGTGTCAAAATACTGAGTATCCCCCACTATTTTGCTATTTCATATGATGGAGGTGGGGGACACAAAAGATATTATTGGGGGGTAGGGGACATAAAGACTACCAAAATATGTAGCATCAGTCACCGGTTCAACCTAGGGTGTCAAGCACTCTTGTTAGTAGTAGATCGTACTAACAAACCTAATATGTGCTTCTACTAATTAGCTAATTTGCTTTGCTTTACTTTTGTTTCTTTTCTTCTGCTTTCTCTTCTTTTCTTCCTTCTACTGGAACTTCCCATTCTGAATATGGTCATCGTTCACATTAGCAAAAAAGAAACATAGTCATGGCATTGGAATACATCGTTAACCTGCCGAGTTTCTTTTTATTTGGCTTTAAATGGAGATAAATTGTGAAGTCATCAATGCGATCGCTTTGTCGTTTTAGGTTGTATTATTAGTAACAAAGTGAATGGAGCTGGGATCTGTGAATGTGTCCCCGTAGGTAGTAATTGTAAAAATTGGACCTACAAAAATTCTGAAAACGACCAAAGAGGAGTGACTAAATATAATGATTTATACCTATTAGATACATTAGCTCCAACTTCGGGTCATCTTTGACACTAAGATCAGTTCAAAACCCGTCCCCAAAGGTGAATCATCTACAAAATCTTATGGTAACGGCCTACTGAATGTTAAAAGGGTGAAATGTGGGGCACATAAGTGGGGTACCCATAATAACCATGAAGCCGTATCAACAGTCATTAACTCATGTAAATGCTTGAGACCTCTCAGTAGTGGCCTATGTAATGATATAACTCTCAATTCATAGGTTTATGGTAGTTGCAGGTGGCAATGAATTTTAGAAGCATGCTTACCGAAAGAATTTCTTTTACCACCTCCCAGAAACATAGAAGGTTGTTTCTTTGGATACTTACATATGGATTCATTTCAGAAGCTTTTGGAGGGGTAGCACTCTTAATTGAATGCGTTGTTGTTTTGTTTTTCGTCAATAACTCATTTGTTATGTGAATTGTTGACCATAATGTTTCTTATCACAAGTTATATTGGTATTGCCTCTCCAGTTTGAGAAGTTAATAAGTAGTATCAATGTGCCATGTACCATATAGTGTATCTAAACAATCGCTTTCAAAGGTGATGAAAACTTGATTCCTCTTATTCAGTAAATGATAGGCTTGAAGAAGATCAAAGATTACAGATCATGGACGAATGTAATCTGGTGGGTGTAAAATGCATGATGCAATTATTGAAACTATGTCAAAAATAACGAGAATAAGCTCAACCTAGTATTTAGATTCTCCATAGTGGAAATTAGTTCACATTGATCTTCATGTCATCATTCTGGAGAATATCATATGGGTTGTTCGTCAGATTGCTTATTGAATTTGAAGCAGATTATGATGTAAAGGGAAGGCTGTATCGAAACCGTAGAAAGCTGGACAGCGAGCGTTCCAGTTCGAATATAATCTGTTTCTGGAATTGGCCGATAGGGACATTCAATCTGGCAAGGGCAGCCGTCATATGCATGAAAACCTCCCACAAGGACATCAAGATTTGCATTTCTCATTTGAATGGAGTTCATGTTCGCAGGCGGAACAACCGCATATTTTGCAATTTGCAAACATGGCAATGGTTGGTTGCAAATTTAAGTGTGAAAGCCATTTGAGCATCATTAGTAAATTTATGAAGAGATTCATACTGTTTTTCCTTATCTGTTGCGTGTTCTTCAATCAGAATTTAACTGAATGAAAACGAGGTTTCTTTGAGAATATAGATCATCGGATTTCAGTGATTGCCACTATATGATGGAGTCTTCATGATGTAAGAAAATGTACTTCAAATAATTAAATCCATTGGTGTGTTTGAAATTTAGTGACTATGTCAAGAACGGAACTAAATTTGAGATGGACTTTAGTTTTGAATGAGATCCTGGATGGTTTTGAATCGTCGGGATGAAAATTATCAATTGTCAAAACATCTAGAACGACCCGTGGAAGATCTTGTGGTCTGATGAATTTTAAGATTCTCTCCAAATGTAATGGAAGGTTTTGTTTTAAACTTCTATAACGCAACCGAGATCAGAAATGGGAAAACAAGAGTTTGTTTCCTCCAACATTGCGTGCTTCAATAATAGTTTCATAGGCCTTTGTTAGAGAGAGGAGATCTTGATGGCACTTTAACAAAACATATTATGCTTCATTGGCAGCAAGAGATCATTTTCTTCTAGGGGGTACCAACCGAGTTAGTTTGGTGTTAGTTTGGCTAGGCGCGTTTTGGGTCATCAATGTTGCAAAGATAGTGTCTACTTCCATTGATAATTGCAGTAATTTATAGTCACTGTCCAGCAAACAAGGCTTGAAAAAGGGTTTGGCAATCCATAATTTCTAACTCAGTGAACTTCTCAGGAATATCAATGTGTATGTTAAGGGTGGTACCCTCTGCGGATCCATTTCTGCAAGATATTGTTCAGCATCTGAAATATCTGCCGTTCTGAGGAAATCGGTGAGTATTCCTTGATGTCTAAGACGAGTCTTCTATCCATCTTTTGGGTGCATTCTCGCGGTTGTATGTTCAAGTAGAATATCGATATCAATGTTCGAATTTGAATTCGTTAAAATCTCCTCAGTATGATTATCACTATCAATTCTATATAGGATTTTCTGGACTTTTCTGTACCAATTCAATCACTGAGTATCGGAGATAAAAGTTGCTATGAACGGTCCTTCTGTCCCGTATATACGGTGACCAGAAGAGTTTCCTGAATTTTCAGGCACATTATTCTGGGTCAAGTGCTCAGAAATTGAGTAACCAATAGAAGCCTTTAGAGGACTACACCATCAACGGTGGATTAGGCACTTCGTCAGCATTGTTGCATAACTAACAAGATTTAACTGAGGCATAATAGTTTGAGATAACTACATAGTCTCTCGAGGGCCTATAGTCCCTCGTCTCATTTTTGTCTATGGTGAATACAACTGTAAATGTAAATGGGATTCGAAGTAACTCCAAAGATTAAGATATACTACTGAAGTGAACAAACGTGTTTCCATAATACTGCCCACTTCAACTGGCTACAATTGTTGCATAATACACAAAAGTGCTATACGTTAAATGCCGGACAGGTGATAATAGTTGCAAAAATCATCATTTCTGATCAGTCCATTGATAGATATCCATACCTCTTAATTCTTTTCTTTGGTTCTTGTTTATCCTCACTATTATCTGCTTTACCAACCTGGTGGAGAGTACTATTGAGCAACTTATCAGTAACAATCACTATACAATGTTTGGTCTAGAGAGAGCTACATGGGTAAAGTCGGTATGAGACCTCTGGCTACAATAATTAGTTCATTTATCTTAGGCATACGCTTGCGTCATGACAACGAATTGACGCTGGTGGTCTGGTGGCTTTGTTATGCATTAGTGATTGGTCTTCTAGCTCTGTCTTTTTACAGTGTATTAAGTTATTACGAGTTTTATTCAAAGGACCCCAACCATGAAGAGCCCCTCAACGAAATTGTGAGACAGCAAGTCGGTGACGTGCCAATCCAGCAATCCGGTGACGTGCCAATCCAGCAAGCTATCGAGCTAAATAATGCTATTGAGCTAAGAAGTTTAAACCCCAGTTCATGACAGAATTTACTGCAAAGATGATAGAAGCCCTATAGAATACATCGCTATCTATTAAAATTAATTTGCTAAGCTTACTTCATTGTAGTATTGGTGGTGAAGGCAGTTAAAGTTTGACCAGTGTATGCTGTATGCACTTTCCAGTGATTGTATCCAACTGCTAATGTTTATAAGCTTCAGTGAAAGCTGCAAAGGATATCAATTCCAATTAAGAAGATTGCGTGAGAATGCGTATCGCCAATGAAGCCGCTCCAATTTCCCAAAATGAAATTCTTCGAAGAGCCTTTCACGATTGAAAAGCTATCCAACTGAAGCCGCCCACAAATTTAAGACAAACCATAAATGGTTAATAAATTCCAATGGTGAATCACACTTCGCTATATATCGTCAGGGGGCAGGGATTGGTTGAGAAATTGGCTACATAAATGATATATTCTGCTTCTACCTAGATGTCACGCAAAGTACAAGTTTAGCTCTTCAACGCAATACTACATTTGTTGTTCTGCCGAAATATTCCATCATAACTATCTCCACAGGTTAAGCAAAACTATTTAAGCTTCATTTATTCCTTCTCAACTCTTCCTCTTTCCTATTTAACTTCTTATAGTATTTCTATTCCGAGTTAGTTGATAGTATTGAACAACTTGTTATAGCCATTACTACAATGCTTGATCTAGACAGAGCCACATGGATAAATGGGGGATTGTTAAGTCTTACCCTAATCTTACTGACTACTTCTCTTACTTTTGTACTTGTTTAATAATGTCGAGAGCGAAATGACGCAGCTGGAATGGCTTTCTTGGTTTTACTTATTCGCTATTGTTGCAAGTTTCACTATTATCTTTTTCATTGTTTATTGTCTGGCTGGGAGCAGTGAGCGACAGCAACGCAGCGAGCTGAATAATGCTAGTGAGCTATCTTCCATATAGAATATGAGGTATATTCGTTGACGGAAAATCTAGAATGAACTTTCCTTCGTCATTACATAAAAATGGGGTTAGAAATGAACTTTTCAGGCCTATTATAAACCAGAGCTTGTGGATTGCCTTTTCCGCATACTACTCACTAAATTTGAGCTTTGAACTGTGTAGCCTTGCTTCTCAATTCTATAATGTTTATAAGGTCGTTTTCAGGGTGTAACAGGAGTAATATACTTCTTCTGGATCTAGTTGATTGCTTTCATCGTCACAATATGCATTCTGTGAACGTTGCATGGAAATTACCTTATCTTTATCCCCAGTTTAGAACTGCTTTTCAAATTCTCATTTCGATAGTTGCGCTTTCTCAATCACGTTCGTCTCTATAACAATTGAGAAAGTATACAAAGAACACACCTACTACTTAGAGATGATCAACTGTGGTGGTTCCTCTCTCCCGACCTTTCCATCTGAACCTTCTCGCAGATCATTTGCTCCATAACCCAGCTTTCCACCCCAGTTAATGCCTTAGGTGCACTCCTTTCATTTTCTTGGGCCCGATAAGGATATGCCTTTTGCAATGGCCATGTCGTTATGTACAACCTTTGAATCCTAGTGAATAAGTAGAAACTAGGGAACATATTTATAGTTTGATATTACTATTTTGCATGCAACAAACAACACATTTTGTTACATAATTCGTTGAATCAAATAGTAATCGTTCCAGGCAAGTAATCAAATTCGCAGCCAATTTTTGCCAGAGATTGATGTTCTCTTTCTCAAATTAATATTTCATAATTTAACCCGAAGGAAAGGTATAGCAAAGGATTTACTCGCTTATGGTCGTTTGCGAGTTGATTAAGGTTGAGTGTTGTTGTCTAAGACGCCTTTTTCACTTCTCCTCTCGTGCATATGTCGTGGTAACAGTATGATTTATAGTCATAAGGCAATTTCGACTAATCGTTACTTATATTACTCAATTGGAGCGATTCAGGTAGAGGTAGTTATGATCTGTTTGATCTAATCACTATTTATATTACTCAATTGGAGTGCATCAGATAGCGACACTTTTGATCTGTTTGATCCAACTCCAATTTATCTTCTTTTCAACTTAGTACTTTCATATTGCTAAATAGTGATATGTTTTTGATTAGTGAGCAGTATTCTTCCTCCTTTCCCAAGCAGTTATATCCAATGGCTTTTACCCATGATTCCTTTCTGTCTGCATCCTCCGCCTCATTTATCTTCAAATTCTCATATGTGTAAGGCAAGTTATGTTCTAATTTCTGATATGAATATTTTCTACTCCTTTAATCGTACCACAACTTACTAAATAATCAATATTCAAGTTTTGGCATTACATAAGAACACATAATTTCAAGATGCAACGTATTTTAGAAACAACTATTGTTGGGGTATTATCCACAATCAAACCAAAAATATACAAACCTGCATGGGTTTTAATTTTTTCGATAGCAGATTAGTTATCAGATACACAACAAAAATGAGTCCCTTATACTCCGTGGGGGAGGAGCATATGTTAATTCTTACTTCATGAACAGACATGTGGTCTTCCCTATAATACAAACAAGGGCTACTTGATTGAAGGAGCAATGGAATATCCTCTACTTTCCTTTAAATCGAACATTTCCACAAAATGACTCATAATAGAGAGATCTGACTCGTATACATCTACCGCTCATTCCGGACATAAAGTTAAGATCTACATTCGTTTCTGTCTGAATGCCGTACTCAACGCCTAAAACGACTTTGGGAATAGGACTGTCATATTTATTAATCAATTAATAAAATTTTGGGACTATGTCTTTGGTAGCACCCATGGGCAAATCGGACTATAGAATCCCACAAATACAGGAGGGAGGAATATATGAAAGTGGACTCACTAAGGGGGGGTAATAGATTAGAAAACTGAGATCATTCTAATGCAGGGACCAGAGATTTGAATTAAAATGAATGACATTCTTTGTATGTGGAGAAAGAGAAATTAATGTATGTTCCATCACGTCAGCATTCATTCCAGTCAAAATCCTGACTAAAGTAAAGTAAATAAAAAGAAAGCCCGAATGCCGGGTAACCCAGCACAACGTTCCAGCCCTTGCCCCCACCCCTGGACATTACGTAAGCGTATTTCCCAACACCAACGGTCGATCGTATATATAGAGGTGGGGGGGACGCAGTTTTTCACAAATTGAATATACTCAACCAACAACGGAGTCATTTCCATTTATACATACCATGTCTAGCAACTCTTTGGAACAATTGAAGGCCACCGGCACAGTGATCGTCACTGACACTGGTGAATTCGAATCCATTGCCAAGTACACACCTCAAGATGCTACCACCAATCCCTCCTTGATTCTTGCTGCTTCTAAGAAACCAGAATACGCCAAGTTGATTGATGTTGCTGTTGAGTATGCTAAGACCGCTGCTCCATCTGCCTCCGCTGATGAAAAGGCTTCTTTGGCTTTGGACAGATTGTTGGTTGAGTTCGGTAAGGAAATTTTGCAAATTGTTCCAGGTAGAGTTTCAACCGAAGTTGATGCTCGTTTGTCTTTTGACAAGGACGCCACAGTTAAGAAGGCCTTGGAAATCATTGCTTTGTACGAATCCATCGGTATTAAGAAGGAAAGAGTCTTGATCAAGGTTGCTTCCACCTGGGAAGGTATTCAAGCTGCTAGAGAATTGGAAGCCAAGCACGGTATCCACTGTAACTTGACTTTGTTGTTCTCTTTCGTCCAAGCTGTTGCCTGTGCTGAAGCCCAAGTTACCTTGATCTCTCCTTTCGTTGGTAGAATCTTGGACTGGTACAAGGCCAGTACTGGTAAGGAGTACTGGGGTAAGGAAGACCCTGGTGTGATCTCTGTCACCAGCATCTACAACTACTACAAGAAGTTTGGTTACAAGACCATTGTCATGGGAGCTTCTTTCAGAAACACCTCTGAAATCAAGGCTTTGGCTGGTGTTGACTACTTGACCATTGCCCCCAAGTTGTTGGAAGAATTGATCAACTCTTCTGACCCTGTTCCTAAGGAATTGGACGCCGCTGTTGCCGCCAAGACCGACATCGAAAAGGTTTCTTACATTGACGATGAAGCCACCTTCAGATTCCTCTTCAACGAAGACGCCATGGCCACTGAAAAGTTGGCCCAAGGTATCAGAAGTTTCTCAAAGGACTGTGTCACTTTGTTGAACCAATTGAAGGAGAAGTTCTAATTGATCTCTTTACTTCTGTTTATGTTCAATTTATGAATGCCTGCGTAAAAAACGTGTACTAGTTATTTGTAATTGCAATGACGTATTACCCCGAAATGCTGTGACCGTTCGGTTTAAATTACCAATTGTAACCGGCAACAGGGCAACTAAACGGTAACTGAATAATCATTAGTAAGGGCTCAAGACGACATTTTCGCCTGAGATAAAAATGTCGCTCTCATATCCTTTTCTAACCCACACTTATATATATATGTATATATATTTATGGTATCAAGTGTCTCTTGATAAATCTCCAATTTCTTAGCCACCTGGAGCATTTAGGTATCGTTATATCATATTTTACAATATTATATAATTGCTTAGCATGGCTCGCCCAGAATTGGTAGTTCCCCCGGAACCTACAGCTCCATATCCCCTTGTGGAAACCGGCCATGTTATAGCCGGTTTTGGCAGAGGATCTTCAGAATTAGGCATTCCAACTGCAAATGTGCCTGTTACTGAAAGCCTCAATCAATTGCCCCAGGGGGTTTACTATGGATTTGCCCGTTTAGCTCCTGTTGCCCAACCCGCCGAGCCGGAGTCCACTGAAAGCCGTGGCAAATTTAACTATGGCTCCAATTTAGCCGAAACTGAAAAGAAAGTATTCCCTATGGTGATGTCGATAGGATGGAACCCATTCTACAAGAACGAGCAGAAGGCTGCAGAGATCCATATTTTACATAAATTCGCAGACTCCTTCTATGGAGCTGAAATTAACTTCGTGGTATTGGGATACATCCGTCCTGAGTTGGACTACACCACAGTGGAAGCTTTGATCGCAGACATCAACATCGACATCGATCAGGCATTGCAAACGCTCCAAAAGCCTTCGTATAGCAAACACGCTAAACTAGTGGAGTGAAAAAGACCCTTCTACGTACTATTCCCCATAGTAATGTAGTAATATAGTATAGTAATATAGAATAGTAATTTAGTATAGTAATTTAGTATAGTAATTTAGTATAGTAATTTTGTATAGTAATTTAGTATAGTAATATAGTAATACATACTGTCTCAGTAACCGCAAATGCAATTAAGGCGTTACCCGGATGTTTAGGTCCAGGTCCAGGTTCGGTACCCCTTATCACCAATTTCAGTTCTCCTACCCCAGAAAAAACTTGGTACCTGAAACTCAGAGCAAAAAGAGCCGAACCGACGGCAATGTATGACCGATATTCGGTATACTATTGGACCATTTAAATGGGCACATTGTTAGGATAACCGTAATCTTAGTGTGCGGCGAGTAATTCTGAAATGTTGCAAGTGATTTCTTCTATGGTCAAAGACTTTGACTTTGAGGAGTGCAACATTTCCACTATTTCATATTCAGACCGGTGCGACTTTATCATTACTCACTGTTCCGAAACATGGCAGTATCTACCCAATAGGTTATTCTACTGTGGCAGCGGTAATTTCGTTGCTGATGGTGCTAGGCATGTTGGTGTTATACTACTTCTATTGTTGGTGTTGGCGGTATGTCTCTTTCTATTGAGTATTCTAGTGAGCAAGTTCTTCTACCCCCATCTAGACCAGTTGGCTACGAGTTATCTTAGGATAAGCCCGCGGTTGGTTACTTTCACGCTCATTCCGCTTATGAATGCACTTCCAGATCTTATCAATTACCACTTTACTCTAAGTAACGATCCCAAAGACATACAGTTGATTCTAGGCACGATCTGTGGTTCTATCCTTATTCTTCTCAGCGTTGTGGTTGGCCTGATAGCGTTGCTTTCGCTGGAGCCCATTGAGGTCTCTAAGCCTATGTACTTAGCGTTCAATTGGTGCTTTGTTATATTTGTGTCGTTTACAGTGATACTTGCTGATGGTATAATCACTATGGGTGAATGCTACGTGTTGGTGATTCTTTATTTATGTTATGTGGCTTATTTGGTTGGGTTTAACCATAAACACATAGAAGATTACGAGGAGGAACCATATAATGTTTTCGAGTTTATCGAAGAAGATATCAGAGAAAGGTCAAGAGAAACTACTCCTTTATTAGGTCATTCCGATAGCAGTATTAGTTCTGCCGTTGAAACTGAGAAATCTAGCTGTTTTGATGTCACCATTATTTTATTCATCAAAGTACTCGATTTATTCATCCCACTGCCTGAATATACCACTTCTATACTCGTTTACCTTTGGTATTTTGAAGGTGCAGCTATATTCTATTTCTTTGGTGTCAATTGGCTGATGGCTTTCGTCCTATTCACTATTTTGATTGCCTTGGATGCCTTATATCCATTCTGCCGGAATATTCTTCAAATCTTCTCTGGGTTAACCGTATCCCTATTTCTTATCACCAAATTAAGTTTCATGGCATTAGTTGTGATACGCAACTTGGGTGTGATACTTGCTATATCCAATTTTCTTTTAGGCTTTATCATATTCTCAATTGGATCTTGTTTGGGTGATATTATCACCAATTTGACAATTTCGCTACGTGTTAACATTAACTACGGTATAAATGCGTCTTTGGGTTCGCCGCTTTTGCTTATTCTATTGGGTTTGGGAGTGAACGGTATTCTGACCATGTATAGTCTCAAGGTCAAAGAGTTGGATTTTGAAATTAACTACAACATTGTTGTGCTGGTTGCGACTTTGTTAATTATTTCAAGCTTATATTTGATCTACATTCCATTAAATAACTGGGTCTTAGATCGCAAGTTGGGTTTTCTTATGTTGAGCATTTATGGTGGTTTGCTTCTTTTAATGGCATTAGTTGAAGATTCTTAAAACCCTGTGTATATTTGGACGCATGTACTATAATTAAATGAACTATTTGATATAGTTCTGGATTAGTGTATCGAAGTCCATCTGTTTGGCCGATTTTACTCTATCGTTTGCTGGTAATTGGTGGTTGGTATAGGAAACAGCTAAGTCATAAAATGAACCACTTCCATTGTAATTCTCAATAATCACTTTCTTTCTCTGTGGGTCAACCGCATGGACCAATGATAACCGATATAATATATATCCCAAAGTCTCAGAATTTTCAGACTTCTTTTCGCCGGATCCGGTGATACTATCAAGGAAAGTAGTGAACAATTCTATTATGTATTCTGAGTCATTAGGATGAAGCACCAATTCCACCATGATTAGCTTCTCAAATAGAATAATGCTGTACCCACTATTTGAACTGGTTTCCAAATATCCTAGCAATAAATCCCTTGCACGTAAATAGTTCTTCGCGTAGAGTTCCATATCTATCAATCGTGCAATAGTGGACTCTGGCTGAGACAAGTGCTTAATTGATCTGTAAAGCACTTGTCGAGCAGCCAATGGTTTCTGTTGGTTAAGCAAATACGATGCGTACATCCACCATAATTGAGGAGTGTCTGGATGCTGAAGAACACTTCGTTCGAATAAGTTTTCTGTGTAATTATGCGGATAATGTACAATGACGAATTGAAGGTAATTCTTCCACACTTCAACGTTAGCATCATTTTGACTCTGTAACAATCTTTCCCATTTGAACAATTCATAACTCTTGTATTGAGTAGTGATGTATAAATCTGTAAGGTTCTTTTTCCATCTCATTTTTGTTAGTTTGACTTGCTCCTCCAATTCTAAACTTTTCAGTTTTAGAGCCCCGCCATTGTTGTGTTTCCCCAGTTTACCCTCATTCAACATATGCAAGTATTTCAATTGGTTCAACTTCAATGAATCAAGAAATCGGAGCCATATCAGGTGAAACACTTTGAAATTGTACATGGGGATTTCAAGGATGATTCTCACCAACGTGTAGTACATCAACAAATAATTCTTGGGCTTGTATGTCCAGATGGCTTGTAAATATAATAGATAGAATTCCTCGCTTCTCCAGTACTCAAATCCAATCAAATGTCGAGCTCTATCAAAAGTGTTAAACAAGTCGGCAAGATCTTCGCTGTCAATGGAATCCATTCTGAACTTTAAGTATGCAATCCACAAGGAACAACTATACTTCAAATCACCTGCCAAAAGTTGCTCATATTGTTGTCGCACACTTTCGCTACTATGGTTTTTTGCTTTCCATTGGAGATACCTAATCCAGTAGTTTGTGAGAAGTGGAAATCGACTTAGCAATAACTCATAGCTCTTAATAATCAAGTCGTGATTCTCCAGCAATTCGCCCACAAGTACGAGTTTTTCGTAATTAACAACATTGTAGGGATCTGCAATAATCTTCTCGGAGTACTTTCCCCACGACATAGCCCTCTAAGTCTACTGGTAGACGCTTTTCCACCAACTCTTTGGCCATTATGAAGAGTACATAATGTAGTCCATTTGTGATTGAGCCATCATCACCAAAGTCGTGTACTTGTGTTCAAACATTTGGTGAATAAATGTCGTTACTTCATTGACAATTAGTTACACTATTCCTAACTTCTAAACTGATACAGGATGGAGTGTTTTGTGGCAAGGTTGTTATGTTGTTACTTTTAAGCAAGTCATTCCAGTATTTTTGTTTCAAAATGTCCTTCCACTAATAAATTCCCAATTTTGGGGAAATTAATGCTATAAGTTTAAGGGGTAGCATTTTTTTCCGTAAATGGATCACTTTTATGTAGAATTTGAAAGATGAAGTTGATTTAGCAAAAATAATCGAAGTGATCTTTAATACAAACTAGCATCTAAATGAGCAATACTCGACTTCATGAGTGTAGTATGGTATCAGTGCTTCATATACTGTACTTCTATTTCGACCTTTATCAATGTTTGTCTACTATACAAACAATTTGTTTTTTACTTGTTACGTAACCAATAATTTCAAGGATTACACCTGATTAAATGTTGCATTGTGCCTCGAGCTATCATTCTCGGTGCTGGTCAAAATAAGTGCCATAAGGTCCCATGTCTACTCTCCTGAAGGTCAAAGTATGGCAACTAATGCTAATGCTACTCAATATAGAAACTGTGAGTTTTTATTGGAGCCTTTTTTAAAGGACTATTTTTCTTTATTTTTTTTTACATTTTTTTACTTTATAGTAGCTAATACTTGTTATAAGTCTTGGAAAGTTAATATATTCGAAGGACGTTAAATTTCCTTTGTATCCACATTCGAGTATATATTGCAAAAAAAGAGTGTGTGAGCATCATGTAAGTCGATTACGAGTTCAATAATACCCATTGAAGCTAGAGATAGAACTGTCATAATTGGATAATTTGTTCTTCATAGGACATTTTGAAAGTATCAAGGTGCAAGTGAACCACAATGCTGCCTCACTGAAACCGGCTCCCAAGAAAACAGGAGTATTTTGGAAGCCAGCAATCCTAACCCCAATTCCTTGGCCAGAAGGCATTCAAAGCCTTAAGGAGGTAGTAGAACACTTCTTATTCTTGGCTGCCAGTTAAAGTGACAAAATTTAGTTTCAGGACTTGAAACTAAGAAAAAGAAACAAAGTGCATTGCAATTATTAAGTGAATTCACATACCATTCCAAAAAACAAAGGAGGTCCAAAATAGCTATAAAAGAAAATTGTAATTATTTCCATTTGGTTTATCAAAGAAAATCCTCTCACCATTTGCCTTCTTTCCTGCCAAAGTAAAAGCAACAGGATAGATAAAAGTACTTTGCATACTGTCCTTGATGTTCGTTTTGGTACGGGCCCCAAATATAGTTGTCAACTGTCGAAAATTGATAACTTCAGCTAGACTCAAAATACGAGCAAGGCATACAATTCTTTAATTGTCCTGAACTATCAATGCTTAAACTCTTAACCCCGTATAGCTATCTCTAGCAACTAAAAACTGAAGACTACCAGCATGTCGATTTTGAAGATCCGCTTTTCACGTGTTTAGGCGCTTTGCTCTTGATAAATCTCCGTAGGTTCCGGGGTCTTGAAAGAATTCTCTAATGGGTTGTTGCTAATGACATCTATTTCAAAGAACGATCCTGATCAACTCGACCGGTAACATATTGGAGATTACCTATCAATTTTTTGACAATAAGTAGAATGCATTTCCATATTTTCTTGGAGTATTATGACGTGCAAATGAAACTATTTGGAAGCCACCGATCATGTTTGATTGTAAACCGAAGATGAACGAAAACCCACTTGCAATTATAAAAAGCGGGAAATATGCAGATAGCCATGGATACGCGAATGGCAATAAAATCCAACAGTTGCTATACCTAAAGATCCTTTCAAAGTGTGTATTTCGAAATTTGCTTTTGGTAAAACCCTAAAGTTTGTGGCGATCACATTAGTGACAATTATACAAGTGCCTTTTTTTGTGGATCTAACAGGAACACAAGTTCAAATGAACCCCCTGTTGGTCACAACAAGCCAATCGCTGGGCTAGAGACAAGAGCCATTCATTTCTGATTCCCTTAAGGAGTGGTCCATATCGTAGAGTTTCTTTCGTAGTGTCTCTACCGCAAGAATCTTATTGGACCTCAAATACACATGGGTGCTCAGTGCAATAAACCTTATAAAAGTGGTCTAATAAACTGTTTATCAAGAAAAGTACGACTAAACAAAAATAACACTCCCTAATTTCATGGGTGCAAAAGAGTGGTTTTGCAGATTCTAGGAAAGGAAAACGATAAAAGTATACATAGATATACCAAATATGCACCTTACGGATTATGCATCTCGGTTACAAAGCAATTTACGAGAAAGTTGTAGTTGCCATTCCGAGAGGACATATCACGCCAATTATAATAGGTCATGCAAGTCTTCGGACAATTAAGGTAGCAATTGTTGGGTCGGCGAACTCGATCTGTCTCCGGTAAAATGAACCGCCTTCTGATACACATGGGCATAAGTTAACACCGATTTCCTTTAAAAAAGTGGAAGACGTGTATCAACACATAAATAGTAGAACAATCCGGGATATATAATCAAGCTATTTACGTGCTGTACGACAACTTACGATACCTTTATTTTTTTAAATTCTACTTCTTGTTCCGAATTGTCCAGTCAAATTAAGGACATTACATATCAGTTATAATGCTCCTAGAAATTTTGCAGAGGCCGCTTTTTGCTGTATATGTAACATTGCGGGTCGGGAAAGGTCGATTATTTGCAAATTGTTCTACGTAGTATTGTAAACCGTGTGTCAATTCTAGTAGATAATACTTGAAGATCATCACAATGAGAAGACTCTGTCCTTACACGCGCAATATTAATCAAGATCGGGTATATAGTTGACATACTTGATTTCAGTCGATGTGGTAGTAGGTGTTGGATTTGTAAATTGACTGTGGTTCTATGTGGCTTCTTTTTGTTGAGATCAAACTTACCGCGGAGACGAATGATCTAACTCCCAAGACAAACTACCACATCGAATATCGTTGTCGGATATGTATCCGTCGACATGCTCAATGGACTATTGACTACACATAGACACCTTCGTAATACAACACAATTATGTTTGGTCTACGCAAGTTAGATCTCTCTATCTCTCTCAAGTAAATGTGTTGAAAGAACGAAAAAGGCAAAAAAGAGGCTCTGCCAAACACCTGGAACCGACCTCTTTTCAACGAACTTACAACCAGTGGTTATTACAACCAGCCTACAATGCCGGATATGGTATTGACTGCCTTTGGATGGGGTAAGTGTCCATTCTTCAAGTTGATTAGGTTTATTGGGCAATAGTAGCGCAAAATAAGAATGTCATATCGCATTCATAGAGGGACACGAAATCAAGCTCAAAGTAGACAGTAGAAAGAGGTGAAGCACATGTTTAGAGAGTATTCGTAGTGGCTTACAACAAAAAATGGCTTGGCCAATGGTATATCTTTCATTCTCTTTTGTGAAACGAAGCCTGAAGAACGATAATAGAAGTCCAGTATACTTTCTAGATCACAGCGAAGTTGATTATGGCTTATGATTTCTCGTCCGTAAAGACAATGTGCTATTTTTATGTATGAAAAACGGTTTGACGCATGAGAGATTGATTGGACTATGACAATACAAATTATGGTAATTCAATCTACATTTGTAACGAACAAGGCTTGAACTTTTATGTATCGTGGAAAAAGTTACACCTTAACACATGGAATTGGTATCAAGGGACATTAAAAAGAATAACGATGGCTGAAAACTAAATTAGTGAAATTGACTGAATGCTCCAGGAATACAGAAGCCAATCCCCAAGTCGAGTGTACCTGTAATAGAAGCGACAGAGTTTATATGACCGCAGGTGGTAATGTCACTATTGCTCTTTGCTGTTCGCCAAAGAGGTTGCGTTACAACGGAAGAAATTACAATCGAAAGGGATATAAGCGCATTGAATGACAAATGACCAATCCAAAGACAAGGCGAACAACAGAGAACATATGTGAATGTTAGGACTCACAATATATAAAAAGCCGATTGTGTTTAGCCGTTTACGAGTGGCAATGGAGAGTGGCATTGAGCTAGTGAAAAGCAGGTCTGTTACTCAAATGCCAAGGCGATTATTTTTGGATAGGCAAAACGTGAAATGACATTCAAATAGGGCCTCTTTGGTTGATGGCAATGTGGTGACAAAGTGATTCTGGTTCTTTGGCATTCAGTTTCAAGAGCAAGAATAAACTAAGCAACGAGGGTCCTAACACAGGCGATCGTACAAGAGGCTAATAATCATAAGTTCCGGCCGAAAGGCAAATATACATACGAAAGCGGTAAAACACTGATTGTTGCTGTGGTTTTAGGGGGGCTTTACTTAAAGAATTATTTTCTAGGAGAGAAGAATAGCCGGGGATTGAGTGTGCAAATAGGTGGCTGTTCTGTACCCGCGATAAGAACAGCAGCTTGCCAATGAACGACAGGTGGTAATAACGACTGATCAAAAGTGCTTGCTTCTTTGAACATATTCCGGATCTGTAAAAGTAAATCTCCTGTGATTATGTTTCTTTTTCGATTAGAAACCATAAGCGCTACCGTTAGGTTATAGGTCTGTTCTATGCAATCTGGCTAATGTATTTTGTGACACTGGGCACATTCGTGATGTATGGCCAGTTGCAGACCCATAGATAGCCTCCTCTGCATATTAGACCATGCAGGTGCCGACAAATCTTGTCTTTCTGTCTTTCTGTCTGTCTGTCTGTCGTATTTGGTCCCCGAAAGTATGGTGTAAACCCCCGACATTGAGGATAGTGCCTAGAGCACCCTTTGCTTGCGCTACTCGTCCATAGTGTCTGATAAATTGTCGTTGCCTTAACCCTCCATTATCAAGGATTATTATTACTATTATTACTTCCATTATATAGAGATTATTTTTTTCCTTTCTTCAAGCAGGGCCATTTCAAAACTGGCAATGGCACTGTTACCAATTTTCCAGACCCTCCGAGATATAAAGTCAATTGGATCCGTCTTCAACTTAGCTGCAACTAGTACCATTTTATGCCCTTCTATTATTCAATTTGCGTGTGCTGAAGTCTCCATGGATTACACACTTGATAACCACGTCTCCGTCGCTACTGCTGGCAGCAGCAACGGGAGCGCAGCTCCTACCTCCGCAGCTACAGTACCTCCAACTGCCCCTACCACGGCCTCTTCCTACAATAGCATGACCGGTACTGGTACTGCTAATACCAGTGCTGCTCCTCCCATTACCCAGATCGCATACACTCCCACAGCCAACACACCTGTATCATTCAACCACAGTGGTGCTCCAGCCCAGTCACTCCAATACCAGCACCAGATGCAACAAGGCTACTCCTCTAGTTATGCCTCTGCTGGATATGCCTCAGGGTATCCTTATGGTGGTGAGTACGGTACCACTGCTACAGGCTACCACGAGCAGCCCAGTAATAGTGCTACGGTCGCGCCAGTTGCTAGTGGTGCTAACGGTACGTTTTCATACCTTGACTACGTTACTTCCCCTATGTCGAATACTGTAGGTGGATCTTTAACTTCTCAGAATGGGTATACCTACCCTCTGCAACCGCAGCAACTGGGTTCATCCAAGCACTACTCAACCTCTTCTGGGGGTACTTCGGCTACCCCTCTGGTCAGTGGCTCCTTGTTCACTTCTTCTGGACTTGGCAGCTTTGCTAACGGGTCTTCGATTTCGCTGCTGTCAATTTCAGGATCTGTTGCAGGTAACTACCCATATGGTGTAAGCGATGCCTACTATCCCCAGCAACTGAAGGCTCAACAACAACAGCAGCAAGCCCTTCAACAACTGCAGCTGCAACATCAACAATACTTTCAACAGCCTTATATATTCAATAATGGTGCTGGTGGGTACCCCAGCACTCAGGAGAATATGTTCACTTACAACGCAGGCATGGCTGCGCCAGCTTCTTCTGCAAGTGGATATCCTTTGCAGCGAGAGGAGGACACTTTATCACCCACCTCGAAGCCCCAAATTCAGTATACGTCATCCACATCGCTGATCTCGCTGTTGGGTATGAATGGTGTTGGTTATAATGGATACAACAACATGGGTCTTGGACATCATACATCCGCATACGAAACCGGTAATCCCCGGGTTGCTATGGGTAAGCGGAGACATACTGAGTACCAGATGCTTTATAAACAGTTACCAATAATCACCGACGTGCTCAAGGAAAAGTTTACAATGGACGAATTGGAGAGACCACGTCGTAAGTTGCCTAAAAACTTATTGCAGTGTACCCATTGCAGCGTTACATTTGATAACTACTTGCAGTTGGCAGAACACGTAGATGCCAATAAGTTGGAACGTAACTTCAAGTGCCCAATCGAGACTTGCGTTTTCCATTACATTGGATATAACAAAAAGGCTACCTTGAGGCACCATTTAATCAACGAACATTTCCATAAGGGGAAAATCAAGGACGACTTGAAGCCCAATGATGCCATCTACGGTTTGATCTACAAGTGCAAACAAAAGGGTTGTGAGAAGTGCTTCTACAGAAGAGACTCGTTGACGAGACACATCTTGCTTGTACACGATAAGCATCGTAAGCACCTGGCACCAGCTTCAGCCGCAATGGGATCATTAAGTTCAACCACGTCTTCAGGAGCCTCTTCAGTGCATTCCTCAGAAATAAATGGCGATGCTTTAGCCCCATCTGTTGCTCCTTTAGTTGGTTCTACTGCGTCCATGTTACCACCATCATCTCATTCCCATTCGATGTCTTCGCTATCTGGCGCTTCGAGTGCCCCAATAATGTCCATTGCGTCAACAACACCAAAGATTGCAAACAATCGTGAAGCTGATATTTTGGGTCTGGCTATCAAACGAAGCCATTTGGGTAACCAGTTGAATCTCGCGTCGATTCCTGTTAACCAGGCACTAACTCCCATGACAGAACAGCCTATTCCCAACTTGTGACACTGTGTATCATGAAGTAATCCAAGACTCCTGTGATTCCATTTCATATTTCATAGGTTTTCATTTCTGTCTGAGGTGTGTTTTACTAAGTATTAATTGGTTTGGTTTTCTATTTCGGTTTTGTATGTTCATTTCATAAACATTGATTGTTTTCTACATACTGTTATTTATTGGTGGTATTTGTAAATGCCACTTCGGTCCAAAATTAAATTCAATAGTCAAGTCATAAGATATTAAAAACATACGTAGTTGTAATTTATCTGACTTCACAAATCAAATTGAGAGAAACCAATCTATGCGTGCTACAAAAGTGAAAATTTGTGTAAATGAAACATAGTGGTACAAACATAACTATAGTCGACCGGGATTATTTATAGGATTAAGTACAGTTACAGATAGAAAACAGATCCATCTACTGACTACGAACGTTTTATCATGACTTCAAGCGGATCCCTTCACATCCATTGTCACCTAGGAAGAATATTGCATCATGGTTTTACCTATATTTTTTCTAGTTACGTCTACAATAATTACCTTCAAAGCCACTACAGACTTGGGAAGCAAACTGAAATCACAATAAAGGCCTACAGAGGTTTCCTGCAACCATAGGTAAGACTGACAGTTTTGGTAGTACTAACCAAAACTTTCTAATTTAGACCTGGTGGGTCCTGTTCCCCAGAAAGAAAGCCTTCCCGCGGAACAATCTTTCATTGTTACTGATGTACAGTGCCGGATTGATTGGTGCCTTATTTGGTCTAGCCTGCACGGGTGTACACAAGTTTGCCAATCACAGACAACTGACGTAGCAGCATGAATGAAGCATGCAACTACCCGACTTCCCCTCATCGTATGTGATGCATGTCTGGTTTATTTCATACCAATGATGCGGCGTTTCGGAAGAGAGTTGTCTTCAATGTTACTTTTCCCCGTACCTCTTTTAGTGTTGCCCAGAATTTTTTTATTTTGCAATACCACATCGCTTGTTTGTACTTTTCCGGATTCAAGCATTGTATATCACACATAAGAGGGAAGTTGCGGTCTTGAGCAGAAGGCATGTGATGGAAGACCTTGAAATAGATGTTGATATGGGGTGCTCATAAATCGTACGGATTGCGTGATAGTCTTGGACAGAAGCTGTAACTGTACTCCTAGGACTGGGGTTGGTAGACTCTGTGGAAGTGATATTTTTCACAGCAAGAGAAACTTCTCTGAGGTGACAATTGTGAAAGCAATTTGGAACTAGACAAAAATCTACTCGGTTCCATCAGTGGATCAATCATATTGAGTCAGAGATTCGTGGATACATTTCCTTTGCTCGAATGACGTTTCCAACGTTTTGAGCTGCTTCATTAGCATTGAAATTAATTACCAAGATTGTACATAACTTTGGAAAACAAGGTAAAGAGGACCAACATTCGCTTTCAGGAAGGAATTCATCCTAGAACCTCTATGATTCACAGGCACTATGGGTTACTTAACATAAACGCTCTTTACCTTAGTACTATGTGAAAATATATCTGTCAGCGATTGCTAACAGGCGTTCGTACCTTGGGCTCATTCTACTTGGAACCCAGCAACGGCATCAAAATTTGTGGGCTAAAAAACTCCATTGAGGACAGATCGAGATCGAAGCAAAAGCAACTTCTCAGGTTACTACTCTCAGAAGTCACAACTTCTAGACCCATACTCGAGACGAGAGCTGAGTTCACAGGAAGACGGTGACCTTCGCATGATCTCATAATGCGAAGGGCGTCTACAATGTCAAACTGGTTAATTGTGCTTTTCACTTTGCTCTTGCTAACAGAGTCCAAGTCTCCATTGTGTTCCCCCACAAAAGGGTTGACTTCCTTTACTGGATACACCGTTCATCGACTACTCTATCCGGTGTTGCAGTCAACCAGTAGGAACAGAAATTACACAGTAGCATACTGCCTTGACGACCATGTGATATACACTTACCAAATCCCCAAAGCAATGGTTAATTTGAATTTTGCATCTAAGCTTGACAAAGAAGTTCAGTCCAACTTGAAGACCGGATCCCTAGTAGGCGTCTTAGAATTGGAAGGAGGAGTGTATCCGTTGGTCATGTCTTTGCCCGTCCCCTTTATTACTGTGGACTACAAGGCAAATACACATGCCTATCTCCCGTTGTTCCACACACCTCGAATTGACAAGGTGTTATAGATGAAAATGCCACGTCTTATGATTGCAAATAAGCTTATGCCAATTGTTATCTACGATATTATTGTTCATTCATCTTACTTCACGATCATTTTTGAAACCATCACCATTTTTCGCAACAATCCTTCACCACAAACTTTCTCACAACTTCTTCTTCTTCTTCTTCTTCTCCCACGGCGTCTAATTTCGGGATATCCGGCTTTAGTTTTACTAGTCGATAGTTTTCTCTTGGTCTTTGCTACTACACACTTTGTTTTGCGGCAATGTCTTATTCGGAATACAAGGAATTGCCTGCGCAATCATATCTCGCAACCATTAGCAACCGCCCAGCCATTGCTGCCTTGAACGGGTTGCTAAGTTCCTTTCCAGTAATCAAGATTTTCACTGGCAATGCCGTGCCCATCATGGTGTACCGCCAGCAACAAAGGGAACAGCTGAAAAGGCTGTAAGATGCTACTGGGGATTCTCCGCTGCTTATTGATGTGCATAAGGCGAGCACGTATTTTTATTGTTAGTTAAAGTCACATAGGTGAAATTCATGTTATGTTGAGCACTGATGTTCACGAAGTTCAAGGGCTGCAAGGTCCTGATTCAGATTACTAACATTAGATACATTAGAGATATAGGTTTAAGAAAAGGGCATGATAAGAGGAGGGGATGAAGCGACTTATTGATGAATAGCGCTCCACCTCATTTAACAATGCAGACTATTGTTCCTAGTTTTGATTAGTATAACTAATTAATCCAGGCGTCAGAAGTTGGCTTGCTTCACCGTCAACCCTGAAAACAATCTAGCTCCGCGGCTAATGATCTGACACCGTTTGTTAACAGATTGGAATTGTAGGCTTAGCTATATTTAGTGCGACATGCTTAGTATTACAAATGAATTACTGGATTTATTGAGAAATTTGGAATGGCTTACAAACTTTTCGTCATGATGCTAGCTGAAATCAATTAAACTAAGTTTATAATGCATATTCTCCGTTGGACCCTGGAGGAGCGTAAGTTCATTTGGAACACTCTTTGACTACGCCGTATAAACCCTGCTCAACAATACTCACCCAAACACAAGTCGAGGGAAACCTTCACTCTTAACACAATTGAGATCATATGCATTGTCTGTTGTGTCTGTCCGGATATTTAGGAACAGACACTGAAAGGACACCTTAACTGGTGTCGTGAGCGAATATGTCGAGATTCAGCATTGGTTGCGAGATTGTCACGATTAATAATTTGGATCAATAAACTGGATGCATGAAACACAGTCTTAATCCTTACCTCCCTAGCCAAGACAGTATTGCAATATAGAAATGTGAAATGTCGGCAGATTTGGTCTCGTAACTTGCATCCCATTTTGGTAGAGATGGACCACCTCGGTGTCTCACAGAGAGGAACCGTGTGTGAAAGTTTTTCTTTGTGATTGGTGCCATTTGACTGTAGAAAACGATAACCTTGAATGTGGGGGTATCGTCCCATTTTCTGTATTATTAGCGCTTTGCAGATAGGTTCCAAAGAAGAGTGTGGGTATTGTATTATGAATCACGGACATGCCCGCCACCCAATTTAGATGGGGCTTAGATTGGCAGCTTGCGGTCTGCAATGTTGCAAGTTCAATTGTCTACGACAGAGCGCATCCTGTATATCTGCTTCCCCTTCCTTTTTAAGGAGTGCCTTGAGGGGCTATATTCGTAAGTTTTGCGATTTGCTCTGTCGCTATCTAGTACCAAAACTTGTGGCTCAAATTTCAGTTGTCCTTTTCTTTGATTCAAAGGCTGGAACTTCTTCTTCAGATGCCTCCTAAAGATCGCGATAGACCCGGTCACAACAGTGGCCTTGAGACCTCCAAAGACCGTTGTTCGATCAAACTTATCAGCCAAGCCTTCAACATATGCAAATGGGTTAGTAGAAATGGTGTTAGGACTTCGCATTGCCTGCAAGCTTATTGTCAGGAAAAACACTTTGTCGGGCGCAAGTAAAGAGGTGCCTGACATTCCTTTGTTAAGCCCGATCTTGAAGGCTTCCTATACTACCATCCGCTACGTCTTCCAGGAACAATCAGTTAGTGCAGTTAGATATGAATTCTTATCCAGACACTCAATTGCAACATGATTCTAATGGGTTGGTATAGAATCACTAGATGAAGGTCTCAATCTCTGAAGCAGCTCCGAAACCTAATTCTCAGGTTTCATAAGCAATAATGAAAGGACCAAACGCAGACTTCTGAAAACATACTACTTTTGCCGACCACTTAACGGTTTGAAGAACAATCAGCTTCTACTCTGTATCTGTAAGAATTTTGTGTTTACTATGGATGATGTCTATGTCATAAGCCGAGTTGCAATTGGGAACTCCGTTTACCAACAACACCGAGACCAAAATCCATTGGGATGTCCACATACATACATCAATAAGAAAGACAGCTCTATAAACTAAAAGATAGCACTAACCCATTTGTTTTCAGGATTGTATATGCCTGTCGGGCTTCTCCGAAACTGGTAGGCCAACAATGACACTGTCACTGAAAGGCATACCATTTCATTGTAAATCATCGCTTTGTTCAAGTGCTTCTCCTCTAATCTCAATTCAAGACCAGGAACCTTGCTCCGAATGTCTACCTAAACTATTAAACGATTCCTGAGACTTTATTCTTCCCTTCATTTGACAAAAGAAACAAAAGATATGCGAAGTTTTTTTTCTTTGTATAATTCTCGAATCAATCCCTGTATACAATATTTGTCTGCTCAATTTCCCGACTTTCATTCGACCTGAACGTCTGCCATTCAAAAGTCATAACCTACAATTATCCTTTCTGTGAAAGTTCGTATTTCCTTTGGCATAAACAACACAAGCTTATTTTCTAAGACAACCAACCTCCAAAGGTAGTCATGCGGATATAATTTATCAGTAAGCAAATCCATGGAATCACAACGAACCTATCCCATCGCCAACCTGTTTTAACTTCCGTCACACGATCTGAAAATAGGTTGAAAACACAGTGTGGACTTAGCAAAAAGTTTTTTCTCCTAGAAAACAGCAGACTATGTCATAAACACTGCTTGCGGATGTACAAGTTTTTGATGAACGCACAGCTAATAAACTCCCCTACAGATGAGACTCAGCTATTTGAGAGGTTAGCACTCGCAAATAATAATCCTAGAGTTGGACCGCAACTCATGCCACGGACATGAGTTGACCACTTGCTCTTTGTATTATATTTGAGCAAAATAATAGTACTTCATAAGATAAGACCTCACCCCCCAAGCCCCCATCTAGACCGCAAAAATGAAGGATGATTTGACAAATTTGTAGATATGAGTAACGGCAAGCTTGAAGGGTCCTAAATGTCGGTCACAACGTCCCCAAAAACAAAATACAATCGTGTCTTTGCCGGTGTACAGAGACAACAATAATTGCTATTGAGTTAGTCCTTGCTACCATAGAAGACATTTTCTAATGCGGAATTCCTATTTGTATCTCCCTAACCATAACAGTTCATTGTTTGCTCTTCTCCTGTCCAATGAGAAAAGTTTAAGCCTAGGATTTTTTATTTTCAAGGCGGTCCAGGTCGATACATAAAGATAGTAATTTACTCCAAATCAATGCACCTCAGAGTGTTTCGCCATGCAATGCTAGATACATGATTACACGCGCATAAAATAGCACCACGTATATATCTTATATGTGCTAGGAGTTTGATGGTATGTTCTTGATGTACACGAGAAAGTATCTAGAGAACCATAGAAGAAAAGTAGTGGAAATAGTTGTTGCCTATAAATGGCTACTCCGGTTCCATCATAACAATTCAATTATGTGCTAAACAAACAACTCTGTGGGATCATACCACTACCATAGATAATAGGCTGCATTGGGTCCTTGCATACTTAATACATACCTAATAATTGAATTTCATAAAAAGTTACAAAGAGGTCTGGACTTAAGGTTTCTGCTTCCCCGGAACGTCACCTCAAGCTCCTAACGAGGAAAACCTCCGCCAAAAAAAGGCATCCTTTCCAATGTGGGGGCTTTACCATATTTCCTTTTGCAAATTTCGAGGGTTCGTCAACTGGTTGCTTTTACTAATAAAAGATCCCAAATCTGCTACATGAGTCTTAGACAATGCCAATTCAAATGTAACTGGGAGTTATTTTAACGTGCTCTGTTCATGACAGTAGAAGCCACCACTCGGTTGTTCCAATCATCAGGGAAGAGTGGTATTGCCTGCCCTTGCCTCGCACCCCTTTCGCGTAGTCGGGCATGCAGCTTAAGAGCGACATCTAGTGTCTGACCAATGCATGTGTCTGCATTAAAATACAAACGCACTAATTTTCTAAAGACACGACTAGAATGCAGGAATGTGCACAATGCGATCCTCAATGAACAATGTAGCGTGATACCGCAGCAAGCAGTTTTACGAGCGAAACTGGCCACCACATCAAGACATTAACGAATGGAACAATCAGAAGTTGGTGGGTATATGATGAAGCGGTCATCGATACGCTGCATGGAACTACTTTTTTGCAATTGTGATGCACGGCGTTTAACACATAGTGAACGATTTGGACTACTTATTAAAACCTAAACAATAGACATCAGGTGAGCTTATTGAAACATTATCCCAAATCACCTATCTTTGAACTACGTAACTAGTTTGGTACCAGAATACGTCTACTGCTGTCATTGTTCTTTACCAAACGGGGTACCGAAGAAGTCTATGTCCCTTTGCCTTTTATCTTTAGAAGTATGCACCATCGAAAGGTCATTCAGACGATTTATGAAATTTCATGTAATTAACATCTTGGCGACCATACCTCTCATTTCCGAAATTGACAATGCAAACACATTCAGTCTTAGGTTGACGTTTAGGGATAAACTCGGTTTTCCATCTAACCTCTTTCTCTTACATCTCAGCCTTGAAACTGAAATCTAAACCCGTTCACCCGAATCCACATACAATTCTCCGAGTCGTAATATACAGCTTAGTCAATGACACGGCCATTTTTTGTCCATTTTGTACGTAAGTACTACATTATTTCCACATAACTTTATTTGCAAGAAATTATCCCCTTTCGGTTGTGATGCCCTTAACTCGATCCTTCATTGAGTTCCATCTGGTCCAGAAATTTCAATGTGGCTTTTTACCGTGGTGCTGTCACCGGTCATACCTGGTCAGCTAATTGTTCCATACGCCTTCTCATGAACCTAAGCCAGGTGTCTAATTGTGCGTTCACTGGAAGGCTTCTATTATCTGTGAAGTGGCACTAAAACAGGCAATTTTAGTTACCCCGTGACCGACAAACAATGGTTTCGGAGATAGACTTAACAAGAAACCATTGACTAGTTCCCTCCTATTTTTGCACACAGTTACTTAAAATTTAGAGGTTGTTTCCGATGACAGTTTCATAAGCAAACTCTAAGATGAATCGCATCGTTGAAATGAACAACCTTCACATATCTCTGAGCATGTCTCCGCAGCATCGGCCGATAAATTATACGGCAAATGTGCGTATATTGTTAGTTTGCCATATTAGTCTTATCGGGATATCAACAAAAGATAACGTGGTACAACACCACTCAGCTAACTGGAAATTCTGTAGATAACGTCCTAATGGAACTGTGTTCATTCGACTGTTTGATTCTGGAGAAGACGCATAAACCGCACCACACTGGACAGCAGCTTCGTATCGTGAATATGGGGCTGTGTTTGTTCTGTAATTGACACATTGTTTGCACCGTTTTGGGACTTCAAAAACACATCATGGAAAACTTTTCACGTAAAAATAAGGCAGACCCATTAGCCATAGCCATAGCCATATCCTGTTATAGTTTTGTATGTGGGTCTTTCCGTGTTTTCTTTTCCATAATCTTATTTGAAGCTATCTGTGGTGTTGGCACACGGTGTGTTGATTTCGTAATATTGTCACTTTCAGATAAGACCATATTCAAGACCCATCGTTTCGGGAACTTTAGGAAACAGCACTATAGGATGGTGCACAATACTCATTGCGCTCACGAATTCACACTCTGTAGTAATTTACGCAAGTGTGCCATTTTCGTATTCAGAGTCCGAATCTTCAATTACCTCATCGTCCAGACTCTCCTCAAACAATAACGAAAGCAGTGGATGCGATGAAACAGGAACCGAAGATTCGGACGCGTTTCCTGCAACTCGCTTCGGAAGATGTTTGAAGGTACGCGACAGCATCGGTGGGATCCTCATATGTGCTAACTCCGAATAGCGATAAATAGACTTGCCTATCCTAGAACTTGTACTTTTCAATTTGTTTGGTCGGTCTAGTTTCTTCAGTGTATTTCTTATAGGGTTTATAGGTCTTTCGGTGTTCCAAGCTAACATCGATGTACTTCTGATTCCTAAACCTGAACTATTCTCGGACTTAACAACAACTGGTTTCACTGCATCTCTCGAACTGAGATTCTTTTCGAGTTTAACCTTGGGCCTTACACCGTTTCCAGTGTTTTCGAACTCCCTTTTCACGGTTATACCCGTAGACTCACTTTCCCACTTTGCCTGTACGTTCCTTCTATTTTCTATGGGGCGCGTAGTCACCACGTCCTCGCCATCCACCAATTCAAGGAGCAACAGGTCTCCAAGCAAAAATCTATATCCCTCAGATCTCAATTGCACGAGACCAGTGTTCCTTGGACCATTGAAAGTAGCTAGAACCACTTTACCTTGGGCATTGACAACCTCCCATTGGTTGTTGGATTGGTACACTCGAAGAAACCCGTCCTGCCACTGTTTCGCTGTCTGGTCAATTCGCAGGGTATACAAGACCGAAAACTCGTGTACGAGCGACATCGCACCCATCTCATGCAGTAACAACGTTTCCCATGTCACTGTGGGGCGCGTTAATGGCACTTGCACCGATAAAGAGACAGTATCATCACATCGGTACTTTGATCTCCAAGTGTTTTTATTTTTCGTCCTTTCGCGAAGAACACTGACGATCACTGTAGGTATCAAGCGGTCACTTACACAGTTACAATTTGGGCCATGATCAATAAGACGCCTCCGATGGAATAAGCAATGTTTGCTGATGGTTGTCGAACTTTCCTGGTGTTTCTAGCTTTAGAAATGGGTATAGTACAAAGCAATTCATCACCAAAACTACGTGCTGATATCTATTGGTACTATTTACAATTATGTACAAGCAGGGCCGAACCAGGCGGCTACTTCTGGAATGGGAAGCCCAAGGCACTGATCAAAGTTCTGGCCTGTTCGTCTGTTCTGGCAGTGGTCTTGAAGGTAATGTGGAAACCAAACAAGTTGGGGAACAAATCCTGGAAATGCTCAACCTCAGGGAAGAACTTGACATCTTCCTCCGTCAAACCCATGGAAATGTTACCATGTGTGTCACCTGTGGTGGGCTTTAAGCCTGTGAATGTTCTAATACGGGGCAACACCAATTCAGTCAAAGTCGACAAAAACTGGTGCATGTCTCTGTCCTTCAACTCCACCTTACACCCACAGGGTCTCCCCACACGAATCTTCCATCCAATGACGTTGGATCTGTTTCTAAGAAGCTGGGGCTTCACGTTGGTGATTTGTGCAATGAACGCACGAGCTGACACACTCAACCACTTATGTTCGGCAATCGCAGGAGCATACAAGTTAATCACAATGCTCTGCAACTCAGGCACGTTTTTGGAGGTGATTGGCTTGATGTTTCTAGTGGCTTTTCCTTTCCCCCTAGGCTTCTTCATGGAACGGTACATTTTGTATGGAGAGTCTGTTCCCCATTCTCTGAATCTCTCTCCTTCGATCGTGGCCGCATCGTGCTCGTACAAGTGCAACATCAAGTCACTCTTTACCGTGTGGTTGTAGTGTTCTCTAACTCTGTCCTGAGCAATTTCCTTGGGCTTGAACCCGATAGCTGTGATGTCATCCTTGCTCTTCAACAACTGGGCCATGCCGGGCTTCAATGCTGGCTTGCTGATCTTGACCAAGTGGTGGACAGGTTCCACAGTGGAGTATCCACTGCGCAACACGCGGCTGCAAGTGCTGAACGAACGTGCCAACTGCATTTTCGCCTGTTGTTGTGACACTTGGAGGTTCCCTTGATGTTTTCGGTACTTGAAATTTTTTTTCACTTTTCGCCAGCTATGGGGTGTGTCTCAAATTACGCATGTGGACGATTTCTGGAGCGTATATTCTGGTACAAAACATCGTCACATTCACCATCTCATTTTTCTGATCCCAAATAAGTGATTTGATAACCATTAAGTATAAAACTGCTTTCTTACAGTCTTATTCGTCCTTTTTTTTCTTTCACCTTATATTATATATTATTACAACCGACTATGAGATTCGAGTTGCCCTTCAGTCCCGAGGTCGACTCCGTCTGCGAAAAGCCAATAGCGCTAGCAGGAAAGTTGGACGCCCTAGAGAAATATGAGCCCGACTTTTTCACTTGCTCCAGTTCGTTATCGGATGCTTTTACAGTGTTTCGCCGTGAAGTTCTTAGCGGCAAAAAAAGTCTACGTCCAGTTGGCACCGTTAGTGTTTCATTACGGAAATCTGAACCCGGAAACTTCGAGAGACAAGTGGAAAATCTACTTGTGGATCAGTTCTCCAGTCGACTCCAATTACAGAACAACAGTGTGGACAATTTGATAGCCAAAGAAACAGAAAGACGGCGAATTGAGGCAGAGAGGATACGAAAAGAAGAAGAGGAACGTAAACGACAAGAAGAAGAACTCAGAAAGAAAAAGGAAGCTGAAGCCAGACGCAAAGCAGATGAAGAACGAAAACGTCTAGAACAGGAAAGAAAACGGAAGGAAGAGGAAAAGAAAAGAAGGGAAGCAGAAATAGAAAGGGCAAAGAAGGAAAAAGAGGAAAAAGAGGCTAAATTAAAAGAAGAAGAAGCTAAAAAGAAGGCAGAAGAAGAACGTAAAGCTACAGAAGAGAAGGCGAAATTAGACAGCCAATCCAAATCAATAACCAACTATCAGAATATTGCCAAAAGATTTGCTAAATACAAACAAGATATCAAGGATATCAAAGAGTCGGTTAAAATCCCTATGGCTAATAATAAAGAATTACTTAAATTGGTTAACCCCTACAAAAGAAAACTTAATGCCAAATTCGGACAATTGTCGAATTCAAAACAACAATGGAATATCATTGATAATGCGATTAAAGAAATTTTGACATTGGCCTCGGGAGCTCCAGATCCTCTTGTGTTCAAATGGCTCTTAAACTTTGTGGCCAAAGCAATAATTGATCAAGCAGAAACCGAGGTCATCACTTCTCCTCATATGGCTATTCCGTTGGGGATGCTTGCCATGAATTTGGTTCTTACTTTTCCTGATTTGGAGTACTATCTCACTGCCAGGTTCGTAAAGAAATGCCCATACATTTTGGGCTACACCACTTCGATAGACACTGAAAACGGACGATACAACATGGGGTGGAAAAGACGAGATCAGGCTTGGGAAGATGAAATTAAATATGAAGAAAGAGTATCTGGTATTTGTTCTGTGTGGGCGGTTATGACAACTATGGCCCCAAAAAACATGTCCAATCAGTTTTCCTTCTATTCTATGGAAGCCGGTTGGAGTTTCTTGGCCAGACTTCTTAATTTGGAAAAGAAGTTGCTCTTGAGCACGCATTTCACTATTGCCGGTAATTGGTGGGAAGCATGCGCTGAGAAGTTTGCTCAGACGTACGGAAAACAAGGAAGTAAGCTTTTGAAAGCCTTATCGGTTGATTGGCCTTTGTGGGTAAGCGACAAAAAGTACCCTGGTGCAGCAAGATTATTGATCATAGGTGAGGATTGGATGAAAACTGGAAATATCCAAAACTTAAAACCCATGGAGCCATAGCATATAGCATTGAACGATGAATTTAGATGTTACGTATTTTTTCAAATCTGCTCATCATCAGAAGTAGCGTTAACATCTTCCAAAATCTCATCGTCTTCGTCTTCGTCCGATCCAATTTCTGTATAATTCACTTTACTTGTAGCTCTCCCTGATCTTCTAACTGGAATAGGTTCTGTTTTCTCTTTCTTTCTAGATTTCGGTTTCTGTAACTTCCTCTTCTTGTGCTTTTTTGAGGTCGATCCTTGGGACTTATCAGAAGTCGAATCAACCTGAACGAGATTACGCTTCAATCCAAGAATCTCGTTCTTAATGATGCTACGTAATTGCAGTTGAAGAATATCGGAGACATAAACCTTGCCCTGAATAGACTGTAACTCAGATGCTGAGGACATAGGAACATATATGTCTGATGGTAACTTGATCTTTCCGGGCCAAGTGGGTATAACCCAGCCTTTCATTTCACCATACTCCTTAATAATTATCAGCGCCAAATCTGCCACTCGATATAAGTTTAAGGCAGCATCGGGCAACTCATCTTTTTCATAATCTTCCTTTCCTATAGTGGCATCACGATATTGCTTTACTCTGTTGGCAAAATAGTAGAGCAAGGAAATGTTTTCCGGAGTTGCAATAATTTTGATGCAGAAAATGAGAAACTTCAGAGCATATGTGTAGCCTTTAATTTGGTTCTCTCTGGTATACGCACTCTGAGATTCAGTTGATCTGTTCTCTTTATCATCGGAAACACCATGCATTAAGGATGTGAAGTGTTCGTGGTGTGCTATTATATGGATCAAGCGAACAAGTGACTTTTCAAACTTTATTTGCTTACCTTCCTGTCTCTTGAACAACGATTTGATCCACATGATTGCGTTTTTTTTAGAATCTATTGAACTTTCTAGGGCAACAAAGTACAATAATACTAAGAATCTTTCGGATATTGATCCTTCGTTCAAATCTTTCTGCAAGGCATTCATGAAAAGATCTCTAACATGTGAATTGTTGTCCATGAACAAAAATGACAACCGCCTTAATGTAGTGGGGTCAATCATTTCATTGAAAATGGGGATTTTGGCCAATTTCAAAATATACAAGCCAGCAGCGAGTCTCAACTTCAGTCTGTAAACCTCTGGGGTAGGCCAAGAGGGAGACCCTTTTCTAACAAGTTCACCAGAGTTTCCTATAGTGGAAATAAATAAAGTGAAAATAGGCAGTGCCAATTGCATGAGTCTCTCCTTCTCATTGATATCATTAACCTCGATCTTAATCGCTTGGGATTTCAATTTATTCACAAGAAATCGAAACCCTAAAATCTTCTCATAAACAGGATGCAAATTATATTCTAAGTCTAAGACGGTGTCATCTAACCAACCGTCTTGCTTCTTCTTGAGATCCTCAAGAACATTTTCTTTTATATGCCTGTTTATTTTAAAGACTTTCTTGATCAAAAATTCCGTGATTTCGCTATGCTTGTCTTCAACAGAGAGGGAATCGACTTGGCATATTTCTGCAATAGCTGACAAGTGAGTGACAAATTGGGGGGATTCTAAATCAAGTGGATATATGAGATGCATAATTGAAGCACAATATATTTCCTTCTTTGGACTTAAACTAATGATCTTGATGCAATACCTGGCCATTTTAGGACTGCCTCGTATTGAAATCCGTTTCAATGTTTCCGTAAAGCCAACTTCCGTAGGGTACAAATCGGGATATTTTTTGAATAAATTGTACATGGTTCTTAAACTTGTGGTCATTGCAACAATATCGAATTGGTCAAGGGAGCTTTCCACGATAAGATCTGAAAGAGGCTTTATATGGAATTTCAAAACTTCGGGAATAACGTGGGAAATGGTAACTAGTATTTCACTAGCGGCTGCACTGTATTCATGTTCAGTATTCTTTGCATATGCAAGTAAACTAGGGATATTGGACCGATTATACAACAATACAGAACTTCGATAAAGTAAAATTTTAATTGTTGAAATCATATCAGAAACTGATGGCTGCAATGATTTATCATAATCGATTTCAATATTGCTTGGGTCACTCAATTTTGTTAGAAGCTCTTTCATAGAAGTTCGAACTGTGTTGTAATCAGATTCAGGGGATGTGCAAATTCTAATAAGTTGAAAATACCTAGTTTTGTTAAGCTTGAAAAATCTTTCCAAACATGAATAAGCATTTCTATTTGGGAAAGAATTTGCAAGCCAATTAAAAATCTTGTCCAACTTATTTAGCAATAATTCTTTCCCTTCCAGGATGTTAGAATCTGTTTCCTGGCTGAAAGATTGAGTAATGTTAGAAGCAGAATAGTAATCTTCGCATGTTGCAACAAAGCTTTCGACAACCTTAGCTACATGTTGTTGTCTTTCATTAATGGCGAAGAAGGACAATTTGCTCTTTTTGTCGAGACTAGAAAACAACTTGAGAAGTCTCTCGACTCTTACTTTGCTGCTTGATTCTGCAAGTGGTAACAAGTTTTCAATTAATGATAAATCCACCTGATAATTGATATTCTTATCATTGATGTAAGTTAAGGAAAGAATTGTATTTGGGATTTCCTTGATCATAGATTCAAGTTCTTCACATTCAGCCTCATTGTGCATGCCAAAATTAAGTTTCTGACCCTCAGACTTTGATTCCATTTTGCAACATTGCTCGTATATGGCAGAAAGATATTGAATTGAGTATTTTCTAACTTCTGGGCTTTTTTCTCTCACCTTAAGGTTTAAAGTGGACATTAAGTTCTTGCTGCATATTCGATCCTTAAAAATTGTGATGGGTACGTTCGATAAAGCCTTACATGACTTTATTCTGACTTTTTCATCCACATCCATAAGACCCTTACAAATAAGATTAGCAAGTACTGTATTCACTTCAGCCGTAGGATTATTTGAAGAGTCGATAATCTGAGGTACTTGCTCCAGCAACTTAGCCCTCACAGAGGGTGATACGTCCGTTGCCTTACGTACAAGTTGATCCCAAGTTGCCTTGTGATTGGTGAAGAAATTAACAACTTTTGTTGGGTTTGTATTGTGTATTATCAGGCCCAATGTTTCCGTTGCGATTAGTCTAATGCGAACATCATTTGCTTTCAATTCCTCTTCAAACAAGCCCACGATCGCTGCAAGCAAACCTGGCAGAAATTTCCAGATCCTGACAGACAAACGGTGAATTTTCACCAACTGATCAGATAATTCTGTTTCATCGTTCTTATTAGTAGGATTTCCTGCAGTTTCAGTCGACTCGTAGAGTACCTCAGAAAAGTACTGCGCCAACTGACGTGACACAAGATCCATATTATTCTCGCAAATAGTTAATGAAAGTACTAGAGCAGGGATTTTAATGTTAGAAGTTGCAGTTGCAATGGGCATATCGCCAGCTTCATGCAACAAAAACGCAGAAAGTATGAACCGTAATACGGTGTGAGGAATAGTCTTAGATTCTGACACCACCTCTGAAAGCATCTCCGCAATAGCAGGCAACTGCTTTGTAGGGAAATGATCTTTGCCAGCCATATTATAGAAAATCTCAAAAAGCTCTTCAAGCAACTCTTGACCATCTTCAAGATCTGCCATTAGACATATGGAGTTGACCTCGGTCACTTTCTTCAAGAGGTAGAAGTACAGTTCAGAATACGGGTTCTCAACATTATTCAACTTTCTGAACTGTTTGAACATCAATCTGAAGATCTTGGATAGTTGTTTCATATCGTATGGAGAATCTGGCGCGTACACTCTTAATATGTCTGCTATGCAACAACACACTAACACCTGGACACCAGGGTTGCTGTGGCCGAGAAGTGTCTTATAGACGAGGTCCTTTTGGATCTGTGCTACCGCTTTTCTGCTTGCTTCACTCTGTTCTAAAGCCTGTAATTCAGTGCTGGCATCTCGTAATCTCTCCACTAGTTGTTTGGATGTGAGAGCGTGTTTCGCGTTATATAGTAGGCCCTTGGAGAGCACTGAGCGAGCTCTGCTAACAGTACGCATATTGGACGTCGTCGGCAATGCAAAGGGGTACAGATAAAGTAGCAGAAGGGTACACTACGACAAAGTAAACTATTTCAATTAAACAAAGATATATTAATAACTAGAAACCATTATAATAAATAATATTGACAAAATAGTGATATACGCGTATGAAATTTCCTGTCGCTAACCTGTATCACCATGCGCTACCAAGGCGCGCAACCAGTACGTGTCCCCCGCAGAATCACCAGTTTCCCAATACGGAAGTGGTCTACTGAAAATCTGTGGAGTTAGTAAATCACAAGATCAGCTCATAAGTTGGTGTTGAGTATGACTTTCCTCCTAATAATTCACTGATACTAGTGCTGAAACCCTCTGGTGACTGGTAAACAGTACTAATAGCATTCAAATATTCGCTTGCCCAAGCATTGACGTTCGGAGATAATCTATACCATACTATTCAGGTATACTAAGCTAACACTATGAGCTTTGAAGTTATCGAGTACACCAAAACCAAGGGTATCTTAAATCACCGTATCCGGTTTGAATTACCCCTTAACTACTCTGATCCTCTGGATCTGCGTGAGATCACTGTGGTGGCCACATTAACACAGACTTATGATGATTCCAAGTACACAGATGCCGTTCTTTCCGACATTTTCCCCCTACTGCAAGACTCAAAGGTTATAGCCTATCTCCAAGGAGGACCCGGATTTCCATGCAATGTGCCTTTGACCAAAACAGGCTTTGCCAAACCTTTATTGGAAAAGGATTATGCTATCCTCTTCATTGACCAAAGAGGCACTGGGATGAGCACACCAATTGAGGTGGGGACCTTGGATATTCTTGTTCCCAGAGATTTGGACATGTCGGACGAAGAGTACGCCCAAGAGCAGTTGAAGTACTTGCTTTATTTCAGGGCCGACAGCATTGTGGAAGACTTTGAAGCTATCAGGAAGTTGTTGTTGGGAGATAGAAAGTGGTCTATTTTGGGCCAATCGTACGGAGGATTCTGTAGTTTCACGTATTTGTCAAAATACCCACAATCCTTACAGCATGTGTTGATTACTGGTGGGGTTCCTCCAGTAAACCACGGTCCAGACGATGTTTACAATGCAACGTACTTGCGTACCATGGAGAGAAACATCCATTACTATGATAAGTATCCGCTTGATAAAGACAGGGTCCGTGACATCGTTGAGTATCTTGCCATTAACGAAGTTGTCCTTCCCAACGGTGGAACGTTGTCTGTGGAACGATTCCAACTGTTGGGAATAGACTTTGGTCACATTGGAGGAACTGACAGTATTCACCAGATGGTGCTTAAGTTCCACTACGAATTGAAATTGTTTGGGAAGCCCACATACAAAACCCTTCATGATATCCAGGCAAGTGCATCATTTGATACTAACGTGATATATGCTTTGTTTCAGGAAGCCATTTACCTCGATGGTAACAACAAATCTGTGGTGCAGTCCAACTGGTCCGCTGACAGACTCAGATATTTGCCAGAACATGAAAACTTTGTGTATGAGAAAGGGCTGGATAGGCCAGTCTTTTTCACCGGCGAAATGGTTTACAAATCCATGTTTGATGATTTTGCAGAACTAAGACCTTTGAAGCGGTTGGCTCATTTGTTGCACGAAAATAAGGAATGGAGCCCCTTATACGATGCAGAAGCTTTGGGGAAACTCAAGTTCAGAGACGTCCCTATTGTGGCTGCAACATACTATCAAGACCAGTATGTGGATTTTGATCTTACCAACAAAGTCAAGAAGGAAGTGTTCAAGAGTAATGGTAACTTGAGACAGTGCATTTCCAGTAATCATTTCCATGATGGCCTTCGTCTGGATGCTGATGGGATCATTGGTTCTCTCCTCAACTTGCTTGAATGTGAAATTGATTAGGTAATTCTATATATTTCTTGACCAGTCCTTATCATTAATTATGTTCCTTTGCAAAATAATTTGTAGGAGCCGTACCAACTCTGGCACCTCCGTTGGCTGTTTTGGATCTACCGATAAACCAGTTTGAGCCATCACTCTGATAAAAGGCATCAATATCTTGGAAGTTGAAGAGAACTTCGATTTTATCCCCCTTCTTAAACGACAAATCTCCTTCTTCCTTACCCAGAAAATCATACAATGCTTCCCATTCTCTCAATGGACGATTATCTTTGGTAGAATCAGTCTTCATGACATTCTGGAAAAACGTTTCCAATTTGGATACGGTGTAAGCCTTAGTACTGCTTTCAGGGATCCCGGAATCAATCTTCAAATTCGTAAATTCTTCCGTGATAGGTGCAGTAAGTATATCATTCTTGGGCTTGTTGTATGCTCTCGTCAATTCGATCTTATTAAGAGATTCGGTGCTGTTTCTATTAATGAATGATTCGTCAAATGAAGAAACAGAGGACAATTCCGATGAAGAGTCGTCACCAACACCAGAAGTGATGTCCTCATCCGAAAAAGATTCCACTGACATTTGTTGTTGGTGATACTGAGGAGAAGCGAAGTTTGTCCTTGGAGGACGTTCATATGCTAACTCTCTGGGTGGAAGTGATACCGAAGCTGTACTTGATCTGGGGGGTAATGGTGGGCCCTTGACATTATGGGTGCCCGCTGGGTGAATATCTCCAATTGATATCATTTTGTTGGGGAAATACGTTTCGTTCCTATTCATGGAGGGGTTCTCGAACTCAATATAAGACGTGAGTGGATCTGATTCGTACTGATCGTTAAAGAAGCCGTTGATTGGGTCTTTCAACTTTAAATGGTGAGTTTTCAATACCATCTTAGACCCCACTTTGTTCAATATCTTTGTGGCTGCATTAGTTTTATCCTCGTTGTCAATCTCTTTATCAATTAACTCAGCATTCTTAGAGTGAATATAGCTCACAAACGATTCAATCTTTAACCTAGCTGCGGTGTTATCCAGTTCCCAGCAATGCTCAATATCCTCGTATTCTGGGATGGTGGACTCTTTGCTCAAGAAGCCCCCATAGCGACAATAGAATTCAGCTGTTTTCTGAAAATCCTTGTAAATGTCTAATTGAGTGAATAATTGGATTTTAGCAATCCCATCAACAAACTCATCAAGGAATGATATGGCATGGGGCATGACATCTTTCAAGTGTTCGTCCACTTTGGCAAAAGTTTTTGAAGAAACTCGATGTTTATCCTCGAGCTTTGTCAACTCTTGTTCCTCCTTTTCATCCAATGGTGTTGTCTTTTGCTTTATCTTATCGATTTTCCCCTGTAAGGAATACATTTCTCTCTGGGACTTACGTCTTGCCTTTATCAATTTCAACAAACCCTTCAAATTCCGGTTCATGGCCCTAATACGGAGCTCAAGTGATGCCGCATGGAGCTTGGAGAAGTTGTTCACCCGGTATTCAAGTTGTTCCACCGTTCTCAAATACGATGCTAGCTCATCACTGATACTGTCCACCAAATACTGCTTATCTTTTGGATGCACCGCTGGAACCACCGCCAAAGCGTTGCTTTCGTCAAACAACTCGTAGTACTCATCGATCCCCTTGAACTGAAGCGATCCGTTGCCGATGGCGTGGATAAACAACACACTGATGCGTTTGTTGTGTCTCAATAATCGAGGAAAGTGCTTTTCTGCGAGAGCCTTATTCTGCTTAAGCACAAATGTCAATCCGCCAATTGACCGCTTAATGTCGTGGTCATACAAAGCAATCAACTCATCATCCACTCCGTAGGTCTTAGGACCAACGACTTTGTCCTTTATATCATGGCCCAAGTCCAGGATCTTAGAACCGGCCAGACTCAATTGGTGACCGGCAAAGGCTCCCGCACCTTTAATCAGTTGGCCCATAGAGGCTCCTAAGCTTGACACTCCCTTCTTCACTTTGCTCATTTGGTTTAATAATGGACTGCAGAGACTGTGAAAGCGTATGAGCAAGATTAGTGTTCCTATAAAATAGCAAGAAGAGTTTCTGGTGCTATGCTTCTGGTGTTATGCTTCTGGTGCTATGTACTATGGAGTTAAGTTTTTGGTGCTACGTTTCTGGTGCTAGTGTTATGAAGTTATGTTAAATATTACGTATTTTTATATTACAGTTTTTTATAGCCCGGAATAATCGGTGCGGATTATCATTTGCATAGTTTCCGATTTTGGGGCACTGCTAAATACCATATGGGAAAATAAGATTTGACAGGGTCTACTGATGGTAAAGGCATTGGTGGGAACCATTGGTCGAACTATGTTATGCTGCACCTATATGCGGAATGGAGTGAAACTCTATGCTTTGGGTACTTAAGGGGAGTTACATTGCACAGATGACGTAATGTAAAATTGTCCTGTAGTAATATGCGGAAGTAAGTAAAATCTGAACCTGAATCTGAATCTGGTAAGCGGAAATAGTTTTCGCAGCCAGTATGAGAAGTACACAAATAATACAGTGTGATTATGGACATTGAAGTAGTATGCACAATATTTTTGTGGGTTCTACTCATAATGACTATAGAGCATTAAGGCTAAGACTAATCAATAGCATGCTGTGGAGTAAATATTTTAATACTTTAGGACCAAAACCAGAATGACATCAGTTTGATTATTGTGGTATTTTTGCCCGTGGCGGATATATGACATTGATTCGACATTATGCGACATTTGGTAGTTGCTACCTTACATTCATTCACTAGATATTGAACTTACTTATATCTTAGCCTATCTTATTCATGCATTGGAAGGTAGAATTCAGTAGTCATTGCCATTGATAAAGACCTATATGAAGTGCAGTTTTGATTTTTTACGCTTTTTTTAATATTTGTATTTAATTATGGTCGTTTATTTTTAAGAATACCATGTTTTTGAAATTGTGGTGAATTAATATAGAATAACATGCTTCTACGACAGGTTACTGATGATGGGAATGTTCCCGTTACATCAATTACAATAGTTGAAAGTACTTTTTTGTATTTTGCTAGACAATGTCAACATTTTTCAAGAAAATGCATTCAGTAGGGGGCTGCAGTCTTACTGAAATGAAATACTAACGAAGAGAAAACGGAACAATAGGGAGAGAAGACTAAAAGAGAGAGAGAAAGAATAGGAAGCATGTGAAAAAAGAAACATCATCTCCACAAGGAATGCTTGCAAATCGCCGAGATGATAAGTTAGACAAATGGTTCAAAGAAACCCCATCTGACTCTCAATGCATCAGCATCTGCATTAGCATTACGCTTCACAAAAGGTTCGAAAAATCCCCACTTAACTCTTAAAGCATCGGCTTCGGCATCAGCATCTGCGTTAGCATCCCTCTTAACAAATGGCTCAAAAAATCCCCATTTAACCCTCAATGCTTCTGCATCAGCGTCAGCATTGGCATCTCTCTTAACAAATGGCTCAAAAAATCCCCATTTAACCCTCAATGCTTCTGCATCAGCGTCAGCATTGGCATCTCTCTTAACAAATGGCTCAAAAAATCCCCATTTAACCCTCAATGCTTCTGCATCAGCGTCAGCATTGGCATCTCTCTTAACAAATGGCTCAAAAAATCCCCATTTAACCCTCAATGCTTCTGCATCAGCGTCAGCATTGGCATCTCTCTTAACAAATGGCTCAAAAAATCCCCATTTAACCCTCAATGCTTCTGCATCAGCGTCAGCATTGGCATCTCTCTTAACAAATGGTTCAAAGAAGCCCCACCTCACCCTCAATGCTTCTGCATCAGCATCTGCGTTAGCATCTCTCTTGACAAATGGCTCAAAAAATCCCCATTTAACCCTCAAGGCTTCAGCATCTGCATTGGCATCTCTCTTAGTAAGTTCGCCAGTAGTAGAGTTCAGCAAAGACACAATGTCATTAGCAATAGTAGTGTTGACAACAACCAAACCTGCTGTTCCATTGAAGTTTGCAAGTACAACATCTTCATCTTCCTTCAACAAAACAATGCCATTAATTGCAGGTTCGGGAATAGCATACGAAGAAAGTTTCAACTGTCCAGTAGATTCAGCTTCGGCAGTGGTGGTAACTGCAGGAGCTGCAATAGCCAAAGATGCTAAAGCGATTGAAGAAAGTGCAATTGTTGGAAATATCATTTTGTGAGTCGTGCTCTTAAGAGTGTCTGCAAAGGTTGTTGGTACTAGTGAGTATTGGTATTGGTGATGTAATTCATTCAAAAGACCTTGACATTGAATGGCATTTAGTCTTCAATTTATAGGATTGGATATCCAGTTAAACTCATGTTAAATCTTATATCTTCCGCAGCCATTTTTACCAAGGTATCCTTCCATGTCTCAGATATGATGCCATTAGAGTCTGAATATGGATTTGAATAATTAAGTTGAAAGAGTGACAATTGTATAGCAGCAACTACCAGCATTCCTGCAGTTTTAGAAGGCGCCCTTTGAAGGCCGAAAAAGGCAACTCATGTTCCTTTTCGTTTAGAACTCAAACTTAGTTTCTACCTGATTCTACCTCTGCATATACACTTCTGACACTCTTGTACGATTATTACATCGTACCTATACTCCTATTTCCCTTTAGCGGGAGAAAGCGATGATTCACATAATTTTGTGGTGATAAAGGTAAATTGTAAAGCGGTTGATGTGGCACGATCTCAATTATATCTGAGACATCAAAGAGATTGAGTAATCTGTTCCCGTTACAGGCTGTGTGGTCATAGCTCAAGTATTTTATTAATGAACATGTTCAAAATACAACCTGTGATAGATTCATAGTATATCAGTAAACTGATCCTATAACAGATTCAGTAATCTGACCTGTAATAATTCAGTAATTTGAACTATAATAGATTTAATAATCGGAACTGTAATAGATTCATTAATTTGATCCTGTAATAGATTTAGTAGTTCATACAATTTGAACTCAACTAGTATCTGTAGCAGTCCACTTCCATTTTAAGAAGCCTATGGGATACAGCCATACACCCCCAATTACTCCACCGATCTACCGAGACAAGGAATTTATTTCCTTAACACATTTTATCAAAGGAAATACTCTTCGCCACCGTTAATGGTAAAGTGTGAGTAGCTCTAGTTATGATTTACTCAGAAGTGGTCATATTATACTTGTATCCGTAGTGCAATCTTGCTGGATATTATCAATGGTCTGATTCCTTCCATTTTCAACTTTGCCCACACGCACACACACGCATAGACAAGTACACGAGTACTTAAAAGAACTAGTATGTCTCACATACCAATTGCTCCCTAGTATTGTACGAGTCAATGCCACAGTACAATCCGGGTTAAACAGTAGAGCATCAAGAAAGCGAGATCATGTCTCTACAAGCAATGCATTTTAGTTTATTCGGTGATGATGAATGTGCGGAGAACTTCTTTATATTTATTCACATTATTACGTCATGAATTACCCCTTAAGGCTCGGAAGCACAGGTGTTATGATACAATGACCGTATGCTTTAGCAAAATAGATGGAACGAAGCTTTGTATACGGGGTATTCGCCACCCTTTCAAGGCATAAAAGTTCAAAAAGACAACCCCCTACTCATTTTACTTTTACTTTTTATTTCATCACCAACAAATAATCGTAGAGTTGGTAAAGTACAATTCTACGGAATATCCCACAGGACAATTACCTTTCCAACTACTACACATTACCCAACCACAACAGTTGCAAGGCAAAGGTATACTTCAAACATGACAGAACCCCATCGCATCTTTGTCAAGGGCAAGGACAACGACTTTCTTGTGTTCATTGATGACGTCGACAAATGGAAGCAGTTCAAGGAGCAACCCTTGGAAAACTCTTCAGTTCCTTTAGTGCCTTTAGTGGACATAGTGTCCAATTTTAAGGTTTATGCGACTCCTAAGGGGAGTGAGGGAGACCTTGAAACTGCATCCAAGAGTGAATTGGAAAACCAGTTTGGCACCCTGGACGTTAATGAGGCAATTGGTATTATCTTGAAGGAGGGTATTGACAGAAAATATCACGATGCCAATAAATAATCACACAGAATCTGGTAAACCCAACTCCCTGATAGTTTTTACTTCACAGAAATATTGAAATATTATTCACATCATTCAAAACGTAGGCGGCATAGCATGGATCCAATTGTAAACGTAATGGTTACACTATTAATCTAGAGGATACGTAAGATCTGCATATCAATACCTGCTTTCAGGAGAAGCTCTGTCTCAATTAAGGTAATGTTCTTCTCTGACAAACTTTCTGATTCCCCTACTCCTATGGGTGATATCAACAAGCTGGCAGAAGAAGTGGAAAGTGCATCTGTCGCTGAAGTTGAAGAAGGGATGCCTTTTTCGCAGCCAAGTGAGCATATCGTGTTACCGACATTGGGTGCAAAATATCGAGGAAGCTCTTTACTCCAGACGTCGACTAGAACCTTTTCAAGGGTCTCACGAAGATTTCGATCTATGAAGATAATGTTTCTTTCAAGAGCACAGTCTTTGCGATTGGCAAAATTGAAGTAACCAGCGAACGCAGGATTGGGAACCTGATCCGAATTACAGAAACGGAGAACCACCGAGACGGCTATGGGGAGGTTGAAGTAGCACTCTAGCTTGTGTTTGCGGTATGTGTGAGTACTGTTCAAGCAAACATTGCTTGGTTTTATACCGTTTGCAAGAAATGTGAGCGGGATGGGATCTTGGGCCGAGAAATCAAGGTTGTAGGGTCCATTTACAATATTCACAAATGTCGCAAGATATTGACTCCATATCTCGTGTTCTTTAGTGCTCAAGCAAATTAGGAGCAATTCGTAATGGAGAAGACAGTGTTCTATCACGAGTTTGATGGCGTACGGGTAGGTGGTGCAGAGGCCATTTTCGATATCGTGACTGTTCTGATATACCTTACACCTAGAAAGAGGTACCACAAACCTTGTTTTAAGAGGTTTCCTTCGGTTTAGCGAGTAGAACAGATGTAGTTCACAGCACACCAAGTGGCTCTTAAAGAGGAAACATGCCATGTCGCCTTGTTTGATACAGGTAGGGCCCTCCACCCACAATACTGTCAATGCACCAACAATTTGAGCCGGACCAAAGAATTCCACTGTAATATCATTGCAGGAAAGTCTTTCGAAACTAAGAAACGCATCGAGGTTTCCATTGTTTCTTTCCCTGAAGCTCTTGCCTGAATCATTAATGAGTCTTAGGGTAGTTTTGAGCTTTTCAAGATAATATTCGAGAGCTTTTTGGGCATTTTCTTCATTCAACCTTCTGGCCATGAGCTCCAATAGAAGTCGGTACTTTGGAATTCTCATTATAGGTCGCAGAGCCAATGAAGAAAGTGAAAGGTCTCCCTTTAAGGCAGTTGGCTGGGTTATTTCCAAATAGTTTCGCAAAGCATTCAACACCTGGTCGCTAGTTACAGAAGCATTTCTACTGCCTGAGTCCTTCGTGAGCACACTCATTGCACTATTGTAGTTGTTACAGTATTCCTCGTAGTAAAAACGGGTGATGCCATTATCTACCACAATCTTAGCGGCCAATACGGCCATTTGCTTTATGGAAAGCGTTTGGCACCTCAACATAATCCAGAGTTTATTTTCAACTGAAGAGTGGTCCATTAACATACGTTCCAGAAGCTGTTTAAGGACCACGATTGGAGCAGCTTCTCCGGTGGTTTTCCCTGGATAAAATTGGTCCAAATACGTACTGGATAGCACTCTTAAGGCGTCCACGTAGGCGATCTCTGATTCGTGCAACTCACATATGTTCCGTAGAAGCGGAATTGCTGTTTCGTCTCTGGTTATGGGCGAGAACAGAACGTTGGGAATTGGTGAGATTAGACAAGATATCAACGAAGACAGCGGTGCCAGAGATGGAACCTGGGAGAAAACAGTGTTAGGATTGACATTAGCTATGGCGTCTGTAATTTGATTACTGCGGTCTCTCTTCTCATGAGTCTTAGGACATTCCTCGGCGATTTCAGAAAGTGTACTTGAAGTCTTTGTAGCCGGAAATAGAGCAAGATGAGTACCAGGTAGAGATGAGTGAAGAATTGGAGTATCTAGAGCTCTTTCTCCCTTTGGAATTAGTCTTATTGTGGTTGACTCAGCAAAGCGAACAGTTCTGGCTGGGGCCAGTGCTATTCCAGAATATCTTGTGAGCGATCCCGGTAGCAGGAATCGGGGAGGAGAGCTATGTGCCTTTTTGGGCTGATTTGACGACATTTATAGTTTTTAGTAGAAAGCGTTAGTAGATCTTCTGGCGGCTGCCAGAGAAGGAAATTTAGTAAGTGTTGCAAGTGATTCGCATACAAATGGTAAATGGTAGATAGGGAAGAAATTAAAGATTGGCACAACTGGGGAGAGACTAAGAATGCTATCTCAGAGGGGGTATCATTGACAATATAGAGAGTACTAAAAAGCATAGCACACTGAATCATAGCAATTACGGTTATTCTATATTGAAAGTTCCAACAATTTAACCATAGAGTGCTTAAGATAAGAGTATAAAAAAAAGAGCATATTCTAGCACTTTCTCCGTTCAAATTAATTAATCTTGGAATACAAATTCCATTTCACTTCGTATATTAGAAGCGTTATTCTCTTTTACTTCGCTTTGAACCAACTGGAACTAACTAGAAATAACTATAATTCCACTCCAAATAGTACATACACTTTATAATTCGACTGAACCAATTCGGACAGTTCCTGAAGTCCTTCTGTGGAACTTTTTGATCTTTTCAGCCATCTGAAAACAAAGGCCTGCCAATCTAATCTTTATTCGTATTATTTACTCCTTTCTTTATTTCTATAAGGTTCACAACATACTGCAGATCTTTGACGGCGATTATATCTCACAGTTCTATTACACTGTTGTGGTATACATTTGTTGGCGCCTTACAGTAGACCATTGTTCGTGATCTTCTTATTCCCTAAGCCAAACTTTTTATATGGTATTTTGGATAGTTTTAGAGTGAGAGAATCCACTTCCAGTATTAGCTTACCTTCTTGACTTCATTCATTACCATTACCATCCACTGACTAATAAAACACTTACACAATCACTTCACAATGAGTTCCAGACAACTCCGCAAGCTCGAAAGACAACGGCTTGAACTGTCAGCTACACCAGAACCAGAATCAGAGCAAGAAGAAGAACAATACGAGTCCCAACCTCCTAAGGCATTCAATGCGTTTGCCTTGTTGAACGAAGATGACGGTGGCGAAACTGAATCTGACGACCTGACTGAAGAGCCCGAACCTGCACCTGTTCAAGTCATCAAAGAACCAGTGAAGTCATCTGCGAAACAGCGCAAGTCCAAGAAGAAGCTGAAAAAGTTAAAGAAACAAATTGTTAACGACGACGAGGGTGACAGCAATGATGAATTAGACAGAATGCTAGCGATGCTCCAGAAGGAACAAAATTCTCGCAAAACTCAGGCTGGAGAACTTGATGACTCGGAAACTGAATTTGATGATTGGGAACAAGAATACGATATCGCTAATGTTCCTATTCAACAATGTGATGTCGATTTCAAATACTTTACGACAAGTCGATTACGGCAATCGCTTCCCCTTCTTTCAGTTCAAGACGTGCGTAATCTTGATCCTGATCATGAACTTCAAGCATTGTTTGGCAAACTTTCAATGGAGACAATCGACGACGCTAACTCAACAACTTCTCTCGCTATTTCTCCTGAAGTTCTCCAACAATTCAAGAAACTCGCTCGACTTACTCGTGGATGGGGTGGTAAAGATCGTAAATCTGTTCCCGGTACATCACGCAAACTCTTGCTTACAAGAATCAGAGATGACTATTTACCAACTACACTCAAGCCAATGACAATGGACGAAATCACATCGCCAGAGCCACTTGTGGATTATTTTCTCTACAAGGACAGCGACGACAACCAACCAAAACTTGAACGGTTCCACTACGAGATCGGCCGCCTAAAGAAAGAGGCTTCTTTAGGAATTTGTTACTTTGAGTTTGGAAAAGTGGATACTTCAGCTGAAAAGACAGCAGATGCCATCTTTATGGATGCTGTGGTGCTTTATCCCAACCCTGAAATCCTTATGAGGCAAGTCCAAGCAAATCCTTATCATGCATCTACAATCTTGCAAACAGCCATGGTTCTCTTGCGGCAGGGAGATAATAAGCTGGCAGCGAATGCATTGATTGAAAAAGCACTTTTTGCATTCGAACGTTGTTTGCATCCTTCATGCCATGCATTGATGGCTGAGGGTAAAACGGAACTCATGAGGCTACCCTATTGCCGTTTCATGAACAGACAGTTTTACATTTGTTTATTCCGTTACATTGTGGGATTGGGGGAAAGAGCCACTTTTTCAACTGCATTTGCCTACTGTAAAATGCTTTTAGCATTGTCACCAGCAGAAGATCCGCTTGGAGTTCGTTATTTCATTGATTTCTACGCCATGAAAGCAGAAGAATATCGGTATGTTGTATCGTTTGCTGAATCTCCATTAGCTACAACTTATACTTCTTGGATGACACCGGGGATTGCGTTTTCTAGTGTGCTAGCATTGCTTTATTTGAATGACACGGCAAAAGCGAAGGAACGTCTTGAGATCGCTTATTCTCGTTTCCCATACCTTTCCTACAAGTTGCTTGAGCTTCACAGTCATCACGAAGGAATCAAATTTGGCCGTGATCCCTCTGCGTGTGAGGCTGTGGAGGCAGAAACATACTTGATTCGTTTCGGAGCTTTGTGGACAGAACAGAGCCACCGCCAATGGCTTTGCGATGAGCTTGTGAAGCTCTTTAAAACTTCGCCAGTTCTGAAGACTCCTTCAAAAACCAAAAAGTCAGTATTGGGTGCCCTTTCTGATATGCTAGGACTAACAGTTTCTGACGATCAGGAAATTCCAACCAATATAGTACGGTTCGCTGTTCTCTCAGGAGAGGGACGAATCATAGCTAGACTTCCTCAGGAGCTTTTCTCGAGGGACGACATGATGGAATATGATCCACTCCCCCCTAAGAGTCAAATTGGTGATCAAAATAGTGGGCCTGGTGGCATTATAGGAGGGGGGTCTACCATGGTTGATTCCTTATCAGATTATGTTGATGCTCGCTTACTTTCCCAGACAGTCGAGCAACGGCTTACAGCACCACCTGAAGCATGGGATGATGAAGAATAAAGTGTAAGGACAAACTTAAATATTTATGCCAAATAGCTTTAGCAGCGGGCAGTGTCAGCTCAAGGAGGAGATGGTTCTTCACGACATATAGAGTTGCTACTAGACAAAATAGTGGGATAACTATTATTGGCATCGCTAAAAGCAAATGAAATGCATCCAATTTTGTCTACTAAGTTAAGGTGTGAAAAACAGCAGCATTAATAGAGGGGATTCCAACATATCTGGCACAATTTCACTTGCATGCGACATCCAGTAGTAAACTCGGCCTCCACTGCGATGTCACAGTTGGAAGGCTAAATGCGATATGAATAATAACTCTATTTTCCATAGCTTTTCTGAAATTAGTGTCCAACATATTATGGGGAATTTTAATTTAACTGCATTAACCGAATTAATAACACAACAAATGAAAGCAATTAGAAGTAAACGTAATTCATTACTATTGTACGATCAGTGCATATCATTCATCATCGGCATTCAATTTCGTCGGACTGCTGGGAAGACTGGCATCCTCGGGTGGAGCCTGAGACGACAGAAGACAGTGGAGCTGTGAAGACAATATTTGCGAAGAGCTAAGTGTGCCCGACTTGTGTCTTTTCCTAGAGGAAAGAATACCTATCCTTTGGCGTTTTTTAGGGGAGGTCGACTTGGATTTTGCTGGAGACGAAGATCTGTGTGAGATTTTATTATTACTATTATTATTCTCGTCATCATTATCATCATTATCATCATTATAGTTAGCATTGGCTATATTCTGTGACAACTTGGGTATGTAAGATTGTGTGCTCACTATTGGGAGTTCTCCTTTGTAAGCATTAGCAAATGGCCAGGACTGGGACACGGAATCACTTACTGTTTTCCACTTTAAACTATATCTGTCTTCGAAGGTATTCTTTTGGCACTGTTTAACGTATTTTTCATTGGCTTGTTTCTGCCAGATCATTGGTTGAAAGACTCCTATGGCATCCTGTGACGAGGGGTTGTTCTTTCGATATTTCTGTAGAAAGTGGACACCATTAGCCTGCTTGAAGTTCTCTGTGAGAAACCTGATGTAGTGGTCCTTTTCCCTAAGAAGTTGATAGAGAGCATCCAATTGGAATCGTAGGTGGTTCTGGGTTGCAAACTGCTGCAAATTCAAATCTGCGAGAAAGATGCCACTTTGGCTATCAGTTAATGTGACAAGTCGGAATTCCCATTGAATATCGGCAGAATGAACTGTGGCCGAGATGGAATTGCCGTCATCCTTCCTGGAGAAGGTCAATGCTGCGCCATTATGATCTTCATCATGGTTATGGTGATTATCACTACTAGTAGTATTACTAGAAGTATTAATACGTGCGCTTTTTATGGTGTCTCTTAGTATGCCTACCAAGCGCTGTAACTTCGCGGGGTTCCGGAGATCGTGGTATCCTAACGACTTACCTCTGGCGACAACGGCTTCGGCGTCTAGCTGCTCCGTCCAGACATGCTCAAAATCGGTCAACTCAAACTTGTAGCCTGCATTGGCCGAGGAAGTGTAGGAGAAGTTGTAGATAAAATTCCACTCTCCACCTCCAACCATCGGTAACTCGACGTACTTCCAATCCATCGTGGTATCTTGAACGACGTGTTCTATACCGCACCGCGCCGTTCTTTATATCCCTATATATATAACGTTACCTATGCAAAGAGTTTACGTCGACGATTTACCCCAGTTGGTGGCCAGACTAAAGCAATTGGCCGACTCCAGAAAGTCGGGCCGAATTCTCATTTCCATTGCTGGAATTCCTGGAGCCGGCAAGTCGACTTTGGTCGACGCCTTGGCCAACGAACTCAATCAAAACCACCATATTACAACACAGATCTTGCCTCAGGATGGCTTCCACTACTACAGGGAAGAACTTGCCCAGTTTGACGACCCACAGAGGGCGTTGGACAGAAGAGGAGCCCCTTTTACTTTTAATGCGGCCAGGTTTGTCGACTTAGTGCAAGCAGTGAAAAACCACCCGGACCAAACCGTGTACGCTCCGTCCTTCGACCACCGGTTAAAGGATCCCAAGGAGAAGGATATCTGCATTGGGAGTGATGTGCGAGTAGTGCTCGTGGAGGGCAACTATGTAAATCTCAAAGACGGTGTTTGGAACCAGATCCACGAATTGGTGGACGAGTCGTGGTTCATCAGGACCGATTTGGACATTGTTAGAGAGAGACTCGTGAAAAGACATCTTGTCGCCGGGATTGCTCAGACGAAGGAGGAAGCGGTTGCAAGAGCCGAGAACAACGATTTGGAGAACGCTCGGTACATCTTGGACAACTTACTTCCCTACGATTTGGAAGTAGTGAGCAGATAGATAAGGAGCAGGAGCAGGGTGGGACTAGAAGAAGATATAAGAGGTGATCAAGATAGAAAGGAGTATGGGAAGGGTAGAAAGCATCAATGGAATTAGAGAATAGCGTAGAGGAAAGAAAGTATACATTATAAGAAATGACTATAGTAAGACTATACTATAGAAATGACTATACTATAGAAATGACTATACTGAGACTATACTATAGAAATGACTACATGAAGACTATAACGTAGAATAGGCTATACTAATAGGAATGCTTATACTAATACTATAATATAGACATGACTATACTAAGACTACCGTAGAAATTACTGATTTAAGAAATGACTATAGAAATAGCTATACTAAGACACTCTACTAAGATTATACCATAGAGAAGAGAAATTAGTCTACATAGTCCACAGAACAGATTACAGAGTAGAAATGTCAGCCCTGAAATTTACTTATTGCGATATCTTACAATTATTGCAGTATATATGTAATGTTCTATCCAGTGAATAGACCGAATTCTTTTGTTTACTATTGCAAGTTATAGCTACTTCATGTACTTTATGGATTTTTTGTTTTATAGTATATATAATTCTTTACCAAAAATATAACTCTAGAAATCTCATATTCTGTGCTCAGCTTTTCCCAGCTAATGTCTAGAAAATCTCAAGATCAATGGTATAAATACCACATAATTCCTACTAATATTCATAGTTAATTTTTGCACTACAAAGTACGTACTCCTACACTCGAGGTATATTCTGTAAGATTTACGTTGGTATATTGTATGTATCGTTATACCCAATGAATGAAATGGTCGTGTGAATTGCCAACAACCCCAAAGTATACCGTTTCTGTAAACGAAGTGAAAAATCAAATCCATTTGCATCCAAAAGACTTAAAAGCTGTGGTTATATCATCTGGTGACCCTTCAGAATCGTATCATTATAGATATTGTTCAGCTAAATCAAATATTCTGCTATACTGGAAGTGATATAATACACTGGACTTGTGATAAATCTAATCTGAAATACAACAGTTCATATACCCACACAGAAAATACGAAGAATATTTCATTTTCGAATATTTTCGTACGTTTCCCTTTGTCATATATTGATCTTATACCATTATTCAGCTACCACACTTTTTCACTTAACATTACCCAAGAAGACGATAGTTGATAATAGTTGAAATAGTTGATAATAATTGACAATAGTTGATAATAGTTGACTGGATTAACTTGTTCTACCCGAATATCCAAGTGAAAAACCAACCTACTTTGTTTTAATCGGTAAGAAAATCGATTTTTCCAGTATATTTATCACCTTACTTATTTCACCATATATCCCTGTCTCCCATATCCGATGATTCTGATCGATATCAACCTCAATGGATGGCAATCCAAATACCAGATCCTGACACTTCTAGTCGCTCTCTTGGTGCCCTTGGCCTATTACTTATATGCTCGCTATGTGACTTCCCGTCCAAACAGGTACAATTCGGGAGAGGAACCGTTGAAACTTCTTGTTGCTGTTCCAGAAGCTGCTGCCCCACATTGGAAGGGCAAAAGATTGAATCCCCCATCGATTGCAATGCCCGAAGACCCTAGAACCATCCAAAGTTACTGTCCTGCCACCGGCCAATACTTAGGTACTTTCACGGCTCACTCAGCTGCTGAAATTGATGAGAAAATCGCCAGAGCGAAACAGGCTCAACTCTCATTTGCTAATTCTCCATTTCTGGTAAGAAGACGTTTGCTAAAGACTCTTGCTCGCTACATTGTCGATCACCAGGATGATTTTGCCCGTGTGGCCTGTCGAGACAGTGGGAAAACCCGGGTGGATGCTCTGATGGGAGAGATTTTAGTCACTTTGGAGAAACTCCAATGGCTTGTGGCCCATGGTGAGAAAGCTTTGAGACCTTCTACAAGACCAGGTCCAGCTCACAGATTGATAGGCATCATGAAGCATGCCGAGGTTAGATACGAGCCTCTTGGTGTAGTGGCAGCTATTGTTTCATGGAACTATCCTTTCCATAATTTAATGGGCCCGGTAATTGCCAGTCTTTTTGCTGGTAATGCTATTATTGTCAAATGTTCAGAACAAGTGGTTTGGTCTTCTACATGGTTTTTAAAGGTGATACACACTGCTTTGAAGCTGTTGGGACTCAGCGAGGACTTGGTCCAATTATGCTACTGCTATCCAGATACTGCAGATCACTTTACCTCACATCCTGGACTTGATCATATTACATTTATAGGGTCAAAACCTGTGGCTCATAAGGTGGTTGCTAGTGCAGCCCGTGAGCTTACTCCTTGTGTTGTTGAATTGGGAGGTAAGGATGCAGTGGTGGTAATGGACGATGTTGCTGATGTTCCTGCTTTGGCATCGGTTATTATGCGTGGGACATTCCAGAGTGCGGGCCAAAATTGCATTGGGATTGAACGAGTTATCTGCTTACCACACAATTACGACCGTTTGGTGTCGATATTTGAATCCCGAATTAAAGATCTTCGTTTAGGTTCTGACATTGACCAATTAGACGAGATCGATGTTGGAGCCATGATTTCAGATAACCGTTTCGCACAGCTCACCAGTTTGATTGAAGATGCAGTGAGCAAAGGAGCCCGTCTTTTGCACGGAGGGAAACAGTACCATCATCCCAACTATCCTCAGGGTCATTATTTTGAGCCTACCCTTTTGGTGGATGTGACTCTGGAAATGCGTATCTTTAATGAGGAGGTTTTTGGGCCCATTCTCACGATGATCAAGGCCGAAGACGTTGACGATGCTGTCAGACTCGCCAATGCCACCGAATATGGATTAGGGGCATCTGTGTTTGGCAATGATTTCAGTGCCATAAATTCGTTGGCCAATAGGTTGAAATCCGGTAATGTCGCTATCAACGACTTTGCGACGTTCTACGTTTGCCAGCTTCCATTTGGTGGGATCAAGAAGTCAGGGTACGGCAAATTTGGTGGTGAAGAAGGATTGCGAGGATTGTGCGTGGAGAAACTGGTAGTGATGGATAAACCTGTTTTTAGGGCTATGGGAGTAGCCACGGCTATTCCTCCACCCGTGGACTACCCCATCAAGAACGATCAGCAGGCATGGACATTTGTTGCAAGCTTGAACAAGGCCGGGTACGATACCCGGACGTGGGAAATCGTCAAGTCGTTGCGCAAACTTGCATCTGGTGGGAAATGATGTTGCAGAGGATAAAGAGGCAAAGGCCATAGTAATAGAGAAAGGATGCAGAGGCTAGATGTCGTCATAGCATATGTATTATAGTGCAAATAGACTGCTCTTAAATGGTGTAGATGGATTACATAGAGTTTATAGTTGTAAAAATCACCACTGTGCTTTCGATTATTATAGTATACTATGTAAGTGGATCATACTTATTTGTGATATATGTTTCTTGATATTATGAAATTCTACTCTGTAATTGCCTACAGTTTTTATAGTGAAGATACTCTTTATCTTACACATGCGGGTGACTGAAAATATATTACAGTATATGAAATACACTTCACATTAACTTAATACAGTGGATTACTGATATACTCATCATATAATTACATTTCATTATCACAAAAGAAGTAATTTGAGAAGTTCCTTGTGGTCATAGTATATTATCCTGACTAACTATTTCTGTTAGTAGTGGAAGACGTATATGATACTATTAGTATGTTTTCTGTGTAACAGTTTCTTAATGCTTTGAATGCAATTTAGTAGATTACCGAAGTAGTCCACACATTATACTTTGATATGTTAATAATAAATGATACTTCTGTAGATTGCAGTGCAGAAGCAATTTGAAATTTATGTTCATTCGAGTATACTATACTCTAGAGTACACTACAATAGTTTGTATTAATTACTATAACTGTGTAATACCACACTACACTAATGCTGTTAAGTCCATTACTCTGTCGTTCTTCCTCTCATACTTCTTCCTCTCATACTTCTTCCTCTCATACTTCTTCCTCTCATACTTCTTCCTCTCATACTTCTTCCTCTCATACTTCTTCCTCTCATACTTCTTCCTCTCTACACTTTCTTCTTCAAATATATCAATTAAAGCCTACTTATCGTCTTGTACCACAGCCACATCTAGTGACTTCCTTAGCAATTCTAAGCAGCATTAATGTGCAATTCAGGGCTTGGCTTCGTCACAGCATCAACCAACAACGCAATCACCTCCTTCTGCTTGGTTTCGTAGTGCTTCTTAATATCAACCAATTCTGCCTCAACTTGGACATCTGCATCCTTCTCGATTGACTCGTTCAATCCGGCGTGTTCTTGCTCGTATTTCTGCAATTCGGCTTCCTTAAGCTTCTTGTATTCATCAATCTCCTTTTGGGCATCGACTTTGGCGGACTTCAACCGTTCTGTACGGTACTTTCTAGCGTCATTGATCAACTCGGCGGCCTCCTTTTCGGCCTTCAACAATGATTGGATCCCGGATGACATGACTGGTGGATTGCAAGTATGCTAATGATAATAGTAGTAGGAATGCAATGTGATATGTCTTATCGTTGATTATTATCGTCGACTTTGAGATTGGAAACTTGTGCTTGACACGACACCACATTTGGTGTATATAAAAGTATAAACGCTGAAGTACAGAATTTCATTAATACATTTACTTATTTCACTGGGCGTTGACTACTGTTGCAAATTAGGCAATTATTCTATATTATAGTATCATGGTATACTGTAGTATTTAGAATTTGGTGTGTTCTATTATTGTGCTATAAATGACTACAATGTTGTTACTGGGTACTGTGACGTTCTTGTGCATTCATTAATAGAGTTAACTCACCTATGGATGCAGATCTTTTGGGTACGGTACTCTGCTATATTATTCAATTACAGATACCCGTACCATAATATATCAGTTAATACCTTTACACTAAGAATAGACTTATATTAGTGATAAATAATAGACTTGTCTTAATAGAACGGTGACACTAAGAAATACCTGTCTTAATGGCTAAGTAATACAATATTACTATTCGCGATATTTACTAACAATACCTGTATTTTTAACTATATCATTTATTCCATTATTATTGCACAGAAGATCTTGCACTATTTATTTGTTAAGTCTACCATGAACCAGAACAATATGGATTGCCTATTAGGTAATGTACTCGGTACATTTTAGCCTCTTATTATGCAGGCTCGCGCTTATCTAAGGTATAATGTCTATATGTTTCATCCTAGGGATATAAAAGGGACCACTTATGCCGTCTGCTCGTAAGTGGATGCTTTGATTCTCAGAGATTACAAGGTACACATCAGAAACCTAATTTTACTAATGAAGTTCCCAAAACTAATCGTTCTAGTAAGTATATTCCGAACCTGACATCATTGCATTAATATTGTATAGAAGATAGTTGATGGTTTTACTATTTAATCCATTAATATTGTATAGTCGGTGGTTTTACTAGTTATTCCATTGCAATTTTATAGTAGATGATTGCACTATTTATTCCATTAATATTTGTAAATGGTTGCATTTTATTAAGTTTTTTGTACTCTTCTCCACAAGCAATGTGTTTCAAGTTGGTCCATTATTACAATGGCCCACTAGTTTTATTGACTACTGAGGTTGATACCCTGGTTATTAGTTTCCTTGCATTAAACACATTTTGTCGCAATGCATTAATACTGAAAACAGTACACAAATTAATCTACTACGATCACTACCCACTATAGCTATATTCCGTTACCTCTGTTATACTCTACAACAGCCTTTGATTACATGTTATCTATTACTTTACTTCCCTACTCCTCTTAAAATAAATACATTTATATTTGTCTATATCCTTACTCATTGAAATACCCTTCTGCAATGTACCGTAACATATACTCATCAATATGGCCCACACCAGCATCATAATCCGCATCCACAGTCTGTGCTTCTCCTGCTTCAGCTTCCGGTGGCTTGTGCTCCTCCAGGAAATCATCCTCATCAAGTGCAACTTCTTGCATGGCTGCTTTAGCTGCTACTCTATCTTCTTCATCCTCAGCTTGCGCCAAATCTTCAATATTGGCTCCGAGAGAAGCCTGACCATTGGCTCCCACCAATCCTGTGTCGTCCAACAAATCCTTGACAGAAAACTTGCCGAAATAATCGGTAGTGAATTCTCCTTCTTGGATCACCACACTGTCCAACTGTCGTTTCTGGTTCGCCTTACGGAGAATATTCGACTCAATCGTGTACTCGGAAACGAACCGGTAGATGTGAACATCCCGAGTCTGCCCAATTCTGTGACACCGATCCTGACACTGCTTATCCATCGCTGGATTCCAGTCAGAGTCATAGAAAATAACTGTATCTGCTCCGGTCAAGTTAATACCCAACCCACCAGATCTCGTAGATAAAATGAATACGGGGATCTTGTTGTCCCGGTTGAATTTCTCCGTCAATAATTGCCTGTCCTCAATTTTAGTAGCACCGTCTAGCCGCATATACCTGTAACCATGGATGTTTAAAAACTGTTCCAAGATATCCAACACTTTGGTCATCTGTGTAAAGATCAACGCTCTGTGGCCTCCGGCAGTTAAGTCCTGAAGCAACGTTGCAAGCTTCTGTAACTTACCACAATCATATTGTAATAGCGATTTATCTGGGAATGCAATAGATAACTTAACTTGCGAATGGTGGAAGGGGTTGGTTATTGCTCCCTTTTGAACCTCTTCCCTCACCTTGTACTGAGTGGAAATTGGGATCAACTGGTCCTTCATATCCAACGTGACCACTGTAGGAGTTAGGACAGAATACTTTTCTATGATGTCACTCATTTTGTTCACTCTATCAGGAATATTCAACACCATCGAGTCATATATATCTGTGGTATTCCCCTTTGCACTTGCCCCTTGAAGAAACAGAAGTGTAGACTCGCCTACAAGCGGTTTCCGAGAACATCTCATCTTGTTGATGTAAAGCAATTGTTTAATTTTGTCTCTGGTATCCTTTTGTTCCCTGGCTTTGGTGTATCTGTAATATTCCAAATAATCCGATGTGTTAGCTGTCTCGTAATTACCTGCTTCCGCAATTAATTTGTCTAATTTCTCAATCTGTTCCATAAACCCTTTCTCAGACTGCGACTTTGAAATAGATTCAGCCGTGAAATAGTTTGAATTTTCTCGGTTGGTGATATCTAAATTCAAAAAGCTCATGTCAACTTTAGACTTATCATCATTCTTGAAGAAATTCTCAAAAAGCCGAACATCCGATTCATATTTCGATGAAACACACGTAGGAACTGCAAACGAAGTAACAATTGGGCGGACCTCAAACAAATCAGGATGATTACAGACCTTTCTCAATTGCATTAAACAGTTGATAATAGATAAGAAATTCCCTGATGCCAACGTCTCTCTGGTTTTAGCTCTCGACATAAAATCATCGTAAAGATACCGTTGTCGTTTGGATAAGCGACAGTAAACGATATGCTCATATTTTCCAGGCATTTGCTTCTCCACATCTTTCTTCAAACGACGCAATAAGTACGGACGCAAAACTTGATGCAATCGAGCAACTGTGTTTCTAGTCTCTTCATCCATTCTATCCATAACTGTGTCATCGTCGGTTATCAAATCATTATTTCCACCTTTAGACGTTTGTTCAAGAATTCTATCAACAGGGCGTCCGAACCATTGCTGAAAATCTTCGAAATTGGCAAACCCATCTGGCATTGCCTGATTCATCTTTGAGGAAGGCATTAGAAAATATAATAATGACCATAATTCCATCAAATTATTCTGCAAGGGTGTACCAGTTAAAAGTAATCTGTTCTCTGTGTTGAAGTTAAGCAAGGCTCTCCATCTGGTTGATCTGAAATTCTTAATATTATGCGCCTCATCTAGAATCATATATTTCCACCGTCTTCTTTTAAATGATTGATGGTCATGAACAACCAATTGATAAGAAGTAATGCACACATGGAATGCATCAGGCTTATTCCAACCTTTTCTCTTCTGTGCTCTCTGTTGTGGAGAACCATAGTATGTCAACACCTTAAACCCAGGTGCAAACTTTTTAAATTCCATTTCCCAGTTTAACATAACAGATGTTGGAACAATAATCAAATGTGGACCCCAAACATGGTGCTCGCATGCTAAATATGAAAGTAAGGAAATGGTCTGAATGGTCTTACCAAGACCCATCTCATCTGCCAAAATACCATTAGTGTTGTTGTTGTACAAACTTGCAAGCCAGTTTAAACCTTGTTTCTGATATGGTCTCAAAGTCCCACGCAATAAAGCGGGTATTGGTACATCTCTCACCTTAGTACCATTTATTTCCTCTTCAAAAATTGGTTCTTCCAATTCAGTCTTAGGAGTGGTGGGCTCCTCTTCATCCTCTGTTGTCGAAGACATATTCTCGTCAAGGTTGTCTGATTCAGATATCTCCTCCGCACTTATATCATCTGCAGAAACATTCTCAAGTGCATCTCCAAATAATGTGGCCAATGAGCTTTGTTTCTTCTCGAACTCTTCTTCTTCAGTAGATGATAAAGCTTCGGAATCTTCCTCTTCAGAATCACTTTCCGAATCTGAACCTGAGGATCCCGTCAAACTATCATCCGAATCAGATTCTAATAGATGCTTATCGCCATTTTCGGCAGCTTCGATAATCTTCTTTTGTTCCTCACTATAACCATCAGGCTGGGGTGTCGGTGTGATTACTTCACCACTATATAAAGCCCCAATTCCCCGAGAGGTATCTATGTCGCTTTCGTCCGAAGTCTCTTGTTCGACCATGTCTTCAGTGGATGCATTGACTTTCCCATTTCTGTGGACACCATCAGCTTCAAAAGCGTCCTGACTATGTAGGTCTGAATATTTCAACTTTAATTGTTCAACTGTTAACTTGGAATCATCTGCGAAATTTATGTTGTCCGTACTATCGTCTTCAGATTCATTGGAACTAAGATCATCGTCTGAATCTACCAAATTTTCATCTTCTTCATGAGTTTCTTCCTCGACCGTTGGTGTCGCAGATCTTGAAGGCTTTGATAATTGCGCTTCCAACAATTGCGTTGAATGTTCTAACATTTGACTCAAATGCTCTCTGCCCTTTATCTTCTTCAATTCTTCCTCTTTCTCCAGCTGAAGGTATCTGTACACTTTGTTTGCTTGCATCCATCTTTTCCTCACTGCTTGCACTGCCAATCTTCCAATCCGTTTTAAGTTTTGTTCCTGTTCTTTAGCCAACCTTTCCTTTTCACCCTTTTTCTTCTTGAAGTGCTGTTCCACCATTTGGGCAATTTTCCGAGCTCTTAGTTGGTGCTGCTTCCGCATTTGTTGGTGAATTCGAGAAAATGAAGCACCCTGCGACAACAAGTAATCTATGTGTGTGGCATTGTTTATCGAACCCTGCACTTTGGGAATGCTATAACCGTTATTTCGGAAAGGATCCAAAGTCTGCTTGATATGTGCCTGGGGAAGGACTGTTTTCCTCTGTTCTATTTTATCTCCATTTAATACCAACCTCTTTTCCACATTCACTTTCTGACGTAATTTACTCATTAGTCTCTCTTGTTGCTGCATTATGGTTTCATACTCCTCTATGCTACCGGTGTAGTCCACTTGGACCGTTTCGTCGATGATGGCTGTCTTGTTGGTCTCCAAATAATTTTTCATCTTGGAATCTATAACGGGCACTGAGAAATTGTTTGAAGAAGTGGAAGTAACCCGTAATGGCTGGGGTTGGAAATCGATTATTTCGTGACTATCTGAGCCATTTAACATATTCAGCATATTATCGTGGTTTGTATCTGGTCTCCAGCCAGGAATATGAGATGGATGAGTTACTAAGGGAGGTGGAATTGTATATGAAATCGAATGCAATTTATAGTTTGTGTCAGGAGTTTCGTAGTCAGATTCTAGTGCTAGTTTTCCTTCCTCTTCAATTTCTTCATCTTCTTCTTCTTCTTCCTGTTTGAACCTGATTTCGTTATCATTGTTGGGAGATTCCTGTTTAGTTGTTTTCCTTCCATTGCTTTTAAGTTTATTCTTATGTTCTGTGTGTAGGTCGCTGAATTTCAGTTTCTTGGACAGCTTGCTCCTATTATGTAGCTCTTCATCCTGCGATTTATGGACTATCTGTTTCTGTGCTGTGGTTGCTTTCGTTAAACTCTTTGGATGTTTTGACTCACGAGGGATTTCTGCTCCGTGCAAAATATCGGCTTCCCTCTGATTACTATTGGCAATGACTTCCTGCCGGAATGGGTACTTTGCATTCAAATCAGACTCTCGTTCTGCTAACTTTTTGCGCTGGAATCGAAGCGGTAAAGTCTTCAACTCCATATCATTTTCGATTTGCTCGTCCCATTTGAGCTGGAACTGAGGTGCCTCTAGAAATTCATGGAATTGTGTCTGGAGATTGGATGTTGGATTTGGTGGGCCATATGGACTAATTTCCGCAGGGTTCCAAAACACCACCGAGCCATATTCTTTAAGCTGGAACAACTCATTGGCAAGAAGACTGAATCGCGTTCGTATATCAGTCAATCTTTCTTGTTTGGAAGCCTTTGCACTTGTACTGTTTTCTCTGATTTCTGGACCGTCTTGAGATTCAATTTTCCTGCGTTTATTTGGTGCGCTAGAGGTAGAAGTTGGTGTGGGGGGCTCATGGGTGGTCGCTTCTGCGATTCTTCTGCTTCTGCGACGCAGGGACATTGAGGACATTGCCGATTGTATCGCTGGAACGCCTTGACCCACTTTGGTGATACTCAAGTACGTTAATTTTGGTGAAGGGGACCGTTTGTAAAGGGCAAATTTTACATTTTCATTTGAGTTTGAATTTGGTCGAATTTTTACCGCGTCTATGCAGGAATTTGTATGGGAATAGATTACATACATTGGAGTACACTTTATGGTGTCCTAAATTATATACTGTAATACATTGGAGGTTCTATACTACTTAGTTATGAGATGATATAGTTTGATCTGGTATAATAAATAGTACTATATACTGTTCAATATACTGTGCAATATATTGTGCTATATATTGTGTTATATATTGTGCTATATATTGTACACTTTTTATAGTGTCGAAAAAAGCTCTATGGTATCAATAATCACTTCACTATAAGTGCTAATTACTGTAGTACACTTTTACGGTTTCTCCCATAACTTATTATGTTAATGATAATGTAACATATCACATGAAAGGCTAATATTGTCTATGAATCAATAAGTCAATCTGTAATCGACAGAATTTATTCTAAGGGCCACTACCCAATATAATCTTCTCCTACACTGTATCCCCGCATAATGTGATTGTGAATTTATTTTACTTATAAAACTGTCGAGACGTAGTGTCGTGATTGAAATAAATATAGCTGGAGCACGAATATATATTCAATGGGGAGGGTTGGATCAGCCTCATCTAATGTACAGAAGGAACTTCTCTGTCTAAGCAGTCACAAACTCCTTGTTGGCCTTCAAATAAGCGGCCTTTTGCGTCTGCACATCGGAGTCGGGAGGCAACACTCCGCAATCCTCCTCGGCCGTCTTATCAACATTAGTTCTGAACAAATGAGCATTTTCCTCGCTGGTGGCTCCCAATTGCTTAGCCATACCATCGTAAGGGTAAGATCTGGGGGCAGCAGGCTTGGCTGGAGCCAAGTCAAAAAAGTAAATCCCACCAGCAAATGCAAAAAAAGACCCAAACATGTAGAAAGCATATTTCCAGAAGTTGGAGGCACCCATATGGCCTTGCAATAATAAATCTGGAGACCACATGTCGTACAAATCTTGGTCAATGTTCAATGGTTCGTTGAAGTTTCTTCTCATCTGCTGGTCATCATACTTGGCATAGGGGTCCTTCAACTCACTGTATTGTGCGGGGTAGTTGGGATAATCACCTTGCTCTGGACTTTCAGGATCCAGCAATTCGATGATTCTGCCAGTGTGTTGTTCGGTGATGGTGGAGGTGGAAGTTGGGCCAGCAGCCAAGACTCTGAATCCGCTGGTGAAAGCCCTTCTTTGGGCCATCTGGTTGATTCCTCTGATTCCCACTCTGGAAAGCATTCTATGTATATTGATTGGACGGTGATCTCGTTGGTGGAAAGATGCCTTATTTGGTTCCAGTACCGAGATTTCAACTGTCAATTGTTAAAATGTACACTATCAAAATTTTCCACACATTCAAAGAGCCAATGAAAGTCGAAGTATAGGAAATAATGTGTCGGGCACGACCCCTTGATATGGGGAAGATGTGCCAATCTTACTTAACCTTGAGTAGGTTAAATAGCTAGTTACAATAAGCATAAAAAACGCCTATGTAGCCCATATCTACAGAGTACTGCTCGGCAAAGTCGTAGAATATAAATATTGTATTGCTATAGACGTATGGAACGTTCTACGGAACGCAAATGTAGAAGGAGTATGAAATCGCACTAATCAAAGTACATTGGATAGTATAATACATTCTGTAGATTCAATGGATAATACATTACATGAACATATCAATGGATATATGCAATATTCCTTATGTGCTTGTACCATACTCTAAAGAATAGATGGAACTGTGTATTGTATCATTATAACTTAGGAGCAGTAGCAGATTCACCAAATCTCTTCTTGTACAAATCGTCAAAGTGAGAGTCTGCGTATTCATGCAATCCACCCCAACCTTCTTGGTTTTCAGCAATATATTTGGTCACAGAAGCCACAACAAGGTAAGCTGGAACAAAAGCCAATAATACAGATGCATTGCGTGCGTTCCAGTATTCGTGCACTGGAGGAGGGTTTATGTTGAAGTTGTACTTGTTGGAGAAGGGAGCTGCTTCTGGTGCGGCACCGTACGAATGTGCGTGAGATTGGAATCTCTTAAAGGCAAGTCTTCCTTGTGTCTGTACTCTTCTCAACATGGCTGATATGTGTTGGGTGTATGTATGTATATAAAAGGAAGTAGAGATCACTCTGATGTTGTAATAGTAATGTAGTTGTTTTAAAACAAACACCAAATGAATGAATGAAGGTTTGGTATGAAAATTTCTATTTCGTGGTAGCGCTGTTTTCCTTTTTTGTGTAACTTTATTTGTATTCGAATCCCGTATTCCTATTGTATATAAAGTGATCACCTTTTTATTTTTTGCAGCCATAATATACTATTTATTTCCTCCTTACTTTCTTAATTCCAGTACTACTATATATATTGTAACAAATGGATGGACCGGTAGGCGTTCTAGAAGTCCATTTTGCCAACATGAGCCTTCTCCACTATGAGCGAATGGTAAAAAGCTCAAACTTACAAGCCGAGTCAATTCCTGATTCCCAGTCTGAAAATTACATCATTCCACTCTACAGACGAGATATTCTCAAAATTGGAAGAAACAAGCAAATGTGCAATGTGACCATCAATCATTTGATGACGTCGCTGATTCATTGTATAGTGTGGTCGGTCAGATTCGATGGTGATACCCCTACAATAGTGTACATTAGAGACACGTCACTTAACGGAACATTTCTCAATGGGGTTCTCATAGGAAAAGGATATACTAGGATGCTTCTGAACTTGGATCACATAGAGATCAAGCCCTACGGAGAGTGGATTTTCAAGAAATTGGATTTTGATCCATGGATGGACGGAGATTGCTCAATGATCTCACACGTAGCCAAAGTGCTGGGATGGATACTAACTAATAATGTAGTAGGTTCAGGATCATATGGAACAGTACTTGTATGTCGTCGTAGGAGAGAAAAGCGAGAATTTGCTGTTAAAGTCATACGAAACTTCTCAGAAACTTTAACTGATGACATGAGAGAAAGAGTGAAGAATGAGTCCAAGGTACTCCAGTTGATAAACCACCCAAATATTATTAAAGTTCACGACACCATCTTACGAGGATCTCATTTATATATCTTTGAGGATTTAGTATGTGGCGGTGATCTCTTTTCATATGTAACAAGTGGTGACAAGTTGAGACCATTGCCTGAAAAAGAAGTTCTCTTCATAATTTACCAAATTCTTATGGCTTTGGAATACTTACATGATAAGCTTCAAGTGATACATAGGGATATCAAATTGGATAATGTTCTCTTAGACTTTCCTCTGCCAGGATCAAGGGTGCTACTTTGCGACTTTGGAATTGCTAAGCGTTTGACTTCCACGATTCAAAGGACGCTGACTGTGGTGGGAACAATTGAATATTCTGCCCCAGAAATTTTTCACCCGCAAGCATCAAATAGAGGAGGATATAACAGCAAATGCGATTTGTGGTCTCTAGGAGTCATGTTGCATATTTTACTCTCTGGTATCTCACCTTTCTACCAAAAGGGGAATAGTGCACGTATGGTAGAATTGGCACATCAGGGAAAGCTCAATTTCGATCGAGTAGCCTTCTCAAAAGTCTCTCAACAAGCGAAATGCTTTCTAGGAGGTCTTCTTCAGGTCAATATCACTCGGCGAATGTCAGTGAAGGATTGTCTAAATCACACTTGGTTGAAAGGTAACGAAAAACGCTTGACAATGTTATACGCAAAAGTGTGTCAGATCAGAAAACTCCACCACCCCTGTGAAAAAATGTGAGCACTCGCAAATGCACAACTAAGATTGAGATGAGTAAAGCCCTTTAACACGAGTACTCATACTGAACCCCAAGCCATATAAACTCGATGTCACACCGTAATAATCAAGGTTGGCTGCCCCAAGGTGGGAGAGGTGGCTATCACAACCAGCAAAATAGCTCCTTCAGAGGAAACTACGGTCGAAATTCAAGTTACCATGGTAGAAGTCGTTATGATGGACAAGCCTCAGGATTCAGAAATGGGCAATCGCTGTATGACCAAGATGGTCAGCAGCAGCATCAGCTGTATTACCTGCAAGATAAAGAATCTTATCGGCCAAGACAGCAGAGATATCAAAGTCCTCCACAACAGCAGCTGCATCAACAGCCATTTCAACAACAAAACCAACAACTGCTTCATCAACAGAATCACCAATTCCAAAGGCAACCATTTCAACAAAATCAACTGCACGGTTACGGGAATTATAATCAACCTCCCAAGGCTACATCTTTCCAGGGTGATAACCAATTGAGAATTCAGCAACAAAGTCATCACCAGCAAAGTCATCACCAGCAGGGTAACGCATCATCATATCCAACCGGAAGGGAATCTTATCGAAATAACTATTCCAATTTCTACAACAGTTACCATCTGCAACAAAAACATACAGGCGATACTAGGAATCAATTATGGATGGGTGATATTGACCCACTGTGGAATGAAGAAGCTATTATGAATATCTGGAAGAATGTTGGACTACAACCAACAGGTATTAAAATAATGAGAGATAGAAATGCGGAAAAATCGTATAAGAGTAAGAGTGATTACTGTTTTGTTTCGTTTAGTGATCAACAAACTGTTCAGAATGCAATTCAGAAGAACGGGCTCCAAATTCCAGAAACAGCAAGAGTATTCAAGTTAAATTGGACAAATCAAGGGAACCAACAGGGTGAAGTGAGTACCAGATCTCTGAGTGCAAATCCACAAGCTGTCATAGGTGGTAAACCAAGGAATGAATGCTCTCTCTTTGTGGGAGACTTGGGAGCTGAAGTTACAGACCAGTTACTTTATGAATCGTTTGATAAAACATATCCAGGTCAAGTCTTACTGGCTAAGATAATGTTCGACCCAATAACCAAGCAATCAAAGGGTTTTGGATTTGTCAAAGTATCTAATACAAATATACAGAATAAGGCGATTGCAGAGATGAATGGTATGTTTGTTGGAAGTAGGGCAATTCGAATTGGATTGGCTTCTGGTGGCGGCAATCATGCACTTAGTGGGATACCGAGCAGGGCAAATTTTCAAGAGAATGATACTATTGCACTTCAACAATACCAGCCTCCGTTCAATGAGTTTACTGACCCTAATAATACGATAGTAGTTATCAAGGGATTGTCGAGCAAGGTTAGTGGGGAGGAGCTAAGTGGGTACTTCATTGCCTTTGGGGATATTGTTTATTGCAAGTTGACGTATGACTTGAACACAGGGTATGTCAAATTCTTGAACCGTGAAGCAGCAGAAAATGCCATACTTTACATGCATGGTATCACTATCTGTGGATGCAGATTGGTTGTTACTTGGGGTGCCAATAAGAAGGACGCAGAACATACAGAAAACCTAAAGGATGAAGGGGCACCTCCTCGAATGATAGGAAAACTAGGTTTCACAAATTTACGATTTGACAAGCTTTCCAAGAATGAAATTCTGCAGCTTGAACTTCAGAGTGATAACGAGCCACTAACCGTTTCACAGAGCAATAAGGTATATGTAAGTCGACAAGCTATGGTTCACAATACGCTTGCGGATGCACTACTCTGATGCTATATGATCCTGTTCAAGCAAGCCTGGACAATTTTCGTTGAGATCTTGTCTATCATCAAAATTAGTACCACAATACCAACAGTAATTGTGCTTGTCCCTAAGATAATGAAGCAAACCTAGCAAATGTTCCACTGGGTCAATGGAAGTGGAATTTGAATCCGGTGATGAGGTTTCTTGAGACAGATTTATATCTGAATCTATTCTTGTTCGTCGATATTTCTGCTGGAGTTGTTTTAAATTCTCGTGTTGTTTTAATGCATATGATCGCCAAAGCTGGTTGGTTTCAGTTGGTTCCATAAAATTGTCTAGTACTTTATCATGTTCACCACTTAAGTCATAGCAAAGTTTCATAAGTGCTTGGATCTGAGTCTGTTGTTTCTTCTCAGACATAGATTCTTTGAGCGCTTCTCTGAATGAAGCATATTTGGATTCCTGATTTTCAATGGATAATACTGAAGCAGATAATGCACCTATACCTTGTCGGTCATTTTTCAATGTAACAGGCACTGGTTCACGGATATCATTAGAATCAACTTTGAACCCCATTTTCTCCATGATGGAAAGACCTATGGACTTGTGGTTGGATTGGAATAAAGAAGTTTCAAGTGATGGCGCTTTTGGGATGACGTTGGAGGCTATAGTTGTTGTATCTGGGTTTTCTACCGGAAAATTCATATAATCGTGGTCCGAATCATCATCTGAAGCCGGATCTTTATGTTTGGGAATGAGTACAGAAGAAAGCAATTTTCGTTTTTTGATGGGTGGTTTCAGTGACTCCTTATGTTCAGATTCTTTGTCGTGGCCAAATATGTTTCGTTTCTTCATGGTAGAATTGATGGATGAGGGAGGGAATGATTCAAGATTGCAGGCTGTTTAACTTGGGTATAGTGGAGTGTACTCAAAGATTTGGGCAATAATGTGTATCTATCGCGCCAGCACACATAAAGGCAACTGTAGTGGAGGGTATCAATGTTATAACCAAAGAGCAAGTACCGAAATGGATCAGGTGAATGAGAATCTAAGGCGATACAGATAATGGAAGTAAATCTGTAGTAGTTTTTGTGGCGTCCTTGGAATACCCGATCTATTACGGCTAAGTTATGGGTAGTAGGAGTATATTCAGTAACAGAATCTCAATGACGTATCATTAGAATACTCAATATTTTAAATGAAAGATAGTACGCTCTCTATGAACTTGATACGCTTTAATACTGGATGTTACTTATTACAGTACTTATTTCCACTGTATATTTTCCACTCCTTAATAATGTACTCCTTATTGGCATATTAATTTGGCCTAATACCAAAACTGTGCTTTTGAATTGCTTCAAATGATTGTTAGACCTGATCGAATGTGATGTGCATTATGCAGTGCCTCATCTCACTATATGAGCAACACCTACACTACTTAATTTAATGGACCAGTAAATTATGCTAGTTTAGTACTGTGGACGTCACTGTATTCCCTTATAGTGTACTTCTTTGAGATACTGGATCGCCTCAGTGGTATTCAGTCTACTCCATTAGTGTATTGCTTATTGCTTAGTGGTGTACTGTGATACTGAAATGCTGTATAATACAGATACTTTAAGGTAATATAGTGTAATACACTATAATATACTGAAATATACTGAAATATACTGAAATATACTGTAACAGTATACTGTAGTACTATATTGTAGTACTTTGCTGTGATACTATCTCTAGTCTACCATACTTTACGGAAACCACGCTTATGTCGTCGTACAATGTCACAGAGAACATGTCGTATAATATAACAGACTCATATGTCGTATAAGTTCAATATGTCGTATTGATCTCGGCAATGGTAGCCCTTTTGATAGACTTTTTCCACAGCAAATGAGTACGTGAAACTACCATTACTTTCAAGTGGAGTGTACAATTAACGACATATCACCCATAACATCACTATTAAGCAGAAATATCACCACTAAACTACTATTCCCCTGATTCTTTCCATCACATTACACCCCACACCAATATGCTTCATTCAAGAAAAGATAAGAATTTCCCTCTATCGGTACCTGTTTCCAGAGTAGGCTCCTCCACCCGTCTAAGTCTGATGGGAACGGCCTCTAATCCCTCCACACCTTCTGCATACGTTGTCAGTTCACTCAATCCTACCAAAAACCTTCCGTTCACCCTGTCGTCGTTCAACTCCACCATCACCACTAAAGAAGAGTTGGACCGTTTCGAACAGTTACCCATGGTCAAGGACGTCAACTCCCTCGAAGAAACATTGGCATCGCTCGCCAGCCGTGTAGCTCTCTTTAAGGAGGACGGACTAAAGGATGACGTTGACTCTTTCGTCGCATACAGCCATCAGTTACTGGCAGAACTTGAAAAGCTTCATCACCACGCTCAACTTGGACGAGAAATCGACAATCTTCGATCCCAGAACTGCAACTTGGACGACCAGGGGAAACAAGTTCTCAAAGAGCTTCTTGCATGTCGACAGGCATTGAAGCGTCTCCCACGATTACCAGCTTCCAAACGAACGGTCAATCTTGAAGATAAACTGAATGCCTTGGTGGACGTAAAGGAAGTGCTAAAATATGCCATGAAATTGGCCAAGTTCACAAGAGCACCTGCAACCATGGCTAATGCCCTGTTCCAAATCCATCCAAACAACTATATTTGGCCTGCAGAAGATGCCCTCCGAAAGGGAATGCTTGCAATGAGTTCGATCCACAAAGACGAGCTTATCCGCATGGAAATCGGCGGTGAAGACAAACCAACTGACCAACCAATGGAAGAAGAAAAGGAGGAGACTGAAGGAAAGAATGATCAGGAGAATAAGGATAATGAAAAGAAGTCCGACGAAGGAATTGGTTTACCCCAGAGGAAAAACTCGTTTGGGAATTATGGAAATTCCTTATCCATGGAAAGGAAACCCTCAGAAAACACCACCGCCAATGCCCTTGATTTGGACTTGTTTGACCCTGATGAGGATGACTATTCTGATTAGGAAATTATCTGGTGCTGCACCCATACATTTTCATTCTCAATTGCATTTGCATTTTGCATCAACACTCGTTACATCATCATTAGTCTGTATTGGAGACTACATAAGGGAATTAATAAAATTATTATTCGGTCCAATTAAAGTCTTTTTAATTGTACTTGTAATTGGTTATCTCCTTCCTGCCTATTCCGTCTTCTTCTGCTCACCAAAGAACTCGCTAGGATGATCAAACGTGTTTTTGGCATATTGACCTCCAATCTTGTAGTCAAGTTCTAATTGGGCAGAATATGGACTTTCCGAATCCAAATGATCCTTGACCAACTCAGCAAGACCCTCAAGGAACACTTCATTTCCGTTCAACGACTCTGCCCTTTTCACCTTCTCTGGATACTCAATTTCTTGAGGCAACTCAATGTCCAATTCATGTAAAGTTTCAATATGGTCGGAAGTGAAGGCCACTGGCACTATCACCACTCCCGAAACATCTCTTCTATCAGTCAATTCACCCACAATCTTAACCGTTTGGGCACCAAGCCATGGCTTGGGTCCGACCTGTGATTGCCATGTCAATCGATAGGGGAACTTGAAATTCAATTCTTCCATAACAGCGTAAACTGTAGCTGCAACTTCGGCAGGATATGAATCTCCTCTATTGACAATGTCCATTGGCAATGAATGGGCCAGGAACACAATTTGCACGTCTTTTTGGTCTTCCTTGCTGAACTCGGCTACTGTACGCAAAATGTTCCCGGCAAACGCTTTGACAAGGCCCTTATTAGTAGGCCATCTGTCAATGGCAGACCATTTGATGGTGCGTTCTGGATCCAACGCCAAAGACTGACGGTATAACTCGTTGAAAGAAGAACCGGAGGTGGAAAAGGAGAACTGAGGATATTGCGAGAAGGCAACAGCGTTGGTGATTCCATCGTCCAACATTTGTTGGAGGGTTTCCTCTGTGAGTGGATGGGCATATCTGAAGGCAACATATGGTTTGTGGGGAGCTGATTGTGGTCTGAGCACATCTAGACGTTCACAAACCCTGCGAGCCTGGTATTCTGACCATTTTCTGATGGGGGAGCCTCCACCGATTTCCTCGTAGTGGTGCTCGATTTTGGGGGTTCTTCTGTAGGCGATGAATCGAGCCAATGGGCCCTGAAAGATCCCGAATGGGATGAGGTCTCCGTCAGAGAATAACCGGAAAAGGAAGTCGTTGGTTTCAGCCGTGGTGGAGGGGCCACCCATGTTCATGAAGACGACAGCGGTTGATTCATTGGAATTTTTGGCACTCATTTGGGCAGTGGTAGAAGTCAAAGATCTTTTTGCAACACGGGCCAAAAGGGGAGCTCCCGAGGGAAATGCCTTGGCCGAACAAGTCCTATATATATACATAGCTATGAATGAATGGATGTGCCTAAGTACGCTGTATATACGTAAATATGTATGTACGTATGTAAGTATGTAGATTGTCTATGTTCTGTGTGGAGGGTATGCAGTTAAAGCGACCTTGTCGTTTAGAAAGAAAAGTGAGGTGTAGTTTTCTGTTTGATCGAATCTGCCCGGAAAAAAATAATTTGGGATGATGAAAAAGATAAAGATATTGTAGTAGGGAATGTTTTTAGTAGTAGTAATGGTTTGTACATACAGTAGGACGGTTGTAGTAAGTTTTAGCAGCCGTATAATGTAGTTGTATGTTGTGAATAGATGATATGGTTGATGATTTAATTGAGTTGGTTATGGGGCTCAGTTCATGAATAAAGTGTTCAATTACTGCAAAATGCGAATGTAATAAGTTGTATTATTTTAAGTAGTTCCAGTGGTAATGAAGTCGAAAAGTTAATTGCTATTATGTTTACTTAGCCCTGCTCTTAGTGCATTCATATAGTTCATATACATTGATATACATTGATATACGTTGATATATATTCATATACGTTCATGATACTTTCCTACTACTGTGAAAGCTTGATAAGTCATATACCATATTTAACACCTCAAAATTAAATACAGACCTTAATACACAGTTCTTCATTTGTTATCCACTCCTAATTATTACTTACAACTATCATGCAACACCGCCACTACATAATACCGTATTTCGACTGCAGGAAATGACCAATTATTACTGTCTTTATTACTGTCTTCATTGGAACTCTGAAATAGGATAATTTATCCTAAATATTCATTCACGTCAACCTTAGGAATTTGCTTATTACTGATTTAGACACTATGTTAATATATGATAGAACTGCTATGCCGAATACTTATTTCTCAGTATTCGTTCCCTGGGCATTTCTAGTGGTACTGATCATCAATATTAGTATGCTGTGACACGATATTCACTCACCGTCATTTCCAGTAGATCCCACTTATAGTAATGGAAAATGAAATGGGTTATTCCAATATCACCAAAATGAAAAGCATTAAAAGCGTGTCTGAAATATCCAATACGAAAAGCATGTCCGAAGCATCCAACATGAGACGCATGACTTACTGGAATATGAACATACTTTTCAAATGATAATACATAACATCAACATTCATACTATATGGTACATGATATACTTTGCACTACATCGGAATTGTAGATTGATCGAGTCTAATTGTAGATTTAGTTGAATTGGTGTCAAGTCAATTGCAATATATTCCACAATATATCCCATTCTACACCACTCACTTTGTCTTCTTGGCCCTGGTCTTTTCGGCCTCAGCCTTAGCGTTCTGGAAGATATCGTTGATCTCCTCAGTAAAGTTGGTATAAGCCGCACGCAATCCCTCAAAATCATCATCTTTAAGCGATCCACGGCGGGCCCGGAATGATTTCCACGAGTCACCAATTTCCTTGAGTTCCTGCTCAACTTCCGCTTTGTCATATTGTTCTAACTGGTCAATGCTTGGGACCCCTAATGCAGGCACTTCAGGCTCCTTCTCCAAGGTTTCACGAACAGCTGCTGTCAAAGATTCACGCTCATCGGTCGTAAGAATAGGCTTTGGCGATTTTTTGCCCTCTCCTGCAACCTTTGCTGGAACAATATCACTCTTGGTGGCTACAGCTTGTGCACTTGCATGGTAGGATTGGAAGAACGAAGTGATTTGCTTCTTGTAAGGTCCCCTGAATAAGAAGAAAGTCAAACCTATGGCTCCGTGTAACCAAAAATACACGGTGAACCAACAGTAGATCGACTTGCCAAACTCCAAGATCACAAATGGTTGAACCGTGTATCCAAATGCAAGCTGCGTAACAAAATAGGATAAGATATCGTAAAATATCTTGGACTTTTTAGGGGTCTTTCCGTCAGCCTCCATGAAAATGGGTCTAAAATTGCGCCTGTAAATTCGACCAAGAGTCTGGAGGAACGCTCCAACGATAAATGTAAGGTAGTATCCAGGGTTTGTACCGTGCCAGAAGGCACTGGTGGAGAATGTGAATAAGGTGCTCTTGAAACCAGGTTTCTTACCCTTCTTGGCAATTCTAACATAGACATAATTCTTAAGCCATTTGTTAGTGTTCATATTCCATGCTTCTAAGCATGCACGCACATTTTGGCCTGTCTCAAACGCCCATTCGTCGATATTTTGCACTCTGTCCCATTGAAAAGAATCAGTCTTAGGATCGTATCCGTTGTACCCAATACCACACAAAATACAAGCTCCTTCAGCAATCGACCAGATTGTGTAGTATTTTAATCGGTATGTGAACCCTAACCCCCACAAGTAGAAGATTCTGTAGATAAAGCTGTGTTCCATCCAGTATTTTCCACTCAATACGTAGTCAAGACTAAGGTATTTGTTTGAATTGATATAAAGAACAGCCCAGAACACTCCTCTGAGCAACTTCTTCATTGCCGGTATCCCACTACGTGGAATCCTTCTCTTGCGAGATCCAGGACGCTTGTCATGAGGAACATCGTCAAATAACGTAGAATGAATAAACTTGTCGTAGTCGGCATAGTCAAACGCAGGACCCGTCAAAACAGATGCATAGAAGAAAACATATCCCAAATATGAAAGTAAATTGGGATGCTTCTTTATAGCCCTTTCCTTAGCATAATCTGAAAGCGAGTCAGGATTCTGCTTCCCATCATAAATGTTCCATCCAAATGCACTTAACTTCATCACCATCACCATCTGCGCACCGGTAATGTCAACATCACCAGAAGCAGTCTGGCCAAAGAATTGGGCCTTGAGATGGTTGTAAGCCAAATGAGACATCAAAAATATAAAATTGATCCAAGGCATACTGGAGGTCTTGACATACCGAGTGATGAAGTAACACCCCAAAGCTGAAAAGAGAAGATTCCAAAGACCCAGCCACTCATTAAGGATCCCTATGATGTAAAATGACGACACCCCAATGTTGAAAAGATTCTTCAATCGATAATTGGTATCGGGTAGCCGTTTGAACATGCCACTGAATGGGAACGATAAAGCAGCACAGATCAAAATCTTTAAGCTGCCCTCATCAAGTCCACTTATCTCCAGCAACTGGCGAATATACGCCTGAAGTATCTGAAACATTGCCGTACTTGGCTTTCACGGCTTCTACTTTCCACTCAATTCAGATTTGGTAGCCAGTGATGCTTGTTTCTTCACAAAGTTTAATAATAGTTGGCTATGACCAAAAATATTTCTGGAGATCATGTTTGGTCTATGCACTACCTCGAAACCCATATAAACCCAAATTCGAAAATGGAGTTGAGCTATACGAGCAAAATGTCCAACGGAAAAAGATTTTAGAAAACTCTAAGGCTTTTATTCCGAGCGGGCCAGAACCATTTTGTAACCTCCCTCGATTGCCTGAGTGATTGACTCTGTTTTATATGGAATATTGTTGAGAACGAATGCAACATCGTCCCATTGGGTTTGGGATTGGCATTTGTTGAGTCTGACCAAAAGCTTTTCGGCCAATTGCTTCTGTTGCTTCTCTTTTGTGATGAACAGAATTAAGAACTTGATGATTCGCTTCATGGCATCCTTCGACAAGCTTTCGTCGGTCGAAAGACCAGAAAAGATATCGATAAAACCGTTGTAGATAGCATTATCCTTCGATGCAAGTTCTGTGAAGAACAAGCGGCACATATCGCTGATCCCTTGATCTGGATTCTCCAAACATTTAGCCATCGATGATAATTGTCCTTTCACCTTGACCTGCCCTGCGAGAATAAGGAATGTCACGGTCATTAAACAAGTTCTCTGTACCATAATGTTATCGTCAGTAAGTCTGCTGTACAACGATTCAGTATTCTCGTCAACCAAATTGTTGAAGCAGACAGCCATGTCACCTAATCCAAGAATGCAATTACACCGGATGATCGGATCGTCAGAATTGTGCAAAATCGAAAGTAATCTCTCAAGATTATTATCGCAAAAGACGGAAGAAATGCACATCAACTTAACCAAACAAAGGGTAGCTGATCTCTGTAAAATTACAGAATTATAAGTTTCCACATTAGTACAGATTTCAACCACAATGTGTCCGTATTTGCCTAATAATGAATTTTCTCCAAATAATAATTCCTTTTCTTTCACATGAATGATAACATCAGCAAAGTCGTCTTCTGATGTGCCACCAATCATGGCCAATTCGCTTTCTTTTGACTCTTTATTCTTGTTCACGGCCTCTGATTCATGCTTCTTCTTCTTGAATAAGCCTTCCAATTTTTCCAAATACACCACAGTTTTAATGGCAGCATGCCCCACCATAAATAAGAGTTGCGACAACCCAACTTCTTGCTGGTTAGATGGCAATTTCTTGAAAACTTGCTCAGATTTCAATTTCAAGACTTCTGAACATACACCATCCGGGTTTGGTGCAACAACAAATATAGCAGCGATAGCCTGTTCAGCTACACTGTACCATTCAGAGCTTTCATGGAACATCACCAATACGTTCTTCAATGCATCTATAATCTCCCTTTGCTTTGGAATTTCAAGCATTGTTGCTCTTGAATATTTGGAAGAATCGGGTACCACTCTCTGTAATGCAATACATGAATACTTGCAAATGTTCAAATTCAGAACTCCAATATCACCGAACCCAATAGATAAAATAGATTCGATCCCCTTCTCAACAACAGTATAATCTTCAAGACCTAACATTCCAAGAAGAATTATTGCTCCATATCGCTGCCTTGACCCATGTTGTGATTCTGTTTCTTCCTTGTATCGGTAAATCAGCCATAAAACGTTGATGACATGAAAGTTCACCAAATTTTCCTTATACATTAAGCCAATCAATTTTTCCAAAGAAGCAAGATCAGCAATTGAAGCCTTACAACATAACGCAATCAAGTTCTTAGCAATAAATGTTGCCTTCTCTATTGCCGTTAAATCTGGAGGAGCAGTTAAGAATAATATCTTGTAGCAGTCGATTAAATGAGCAGGAATTGATTTCCCTTCGTCATTCGAACCTTTCATCCATACCAAGTGCAACATGCGTCTGACACCTTCCTCAGCATTTTCTATACCATAGGAATCTGCAAGCACAAGGAAATCCATGGCATCGAGAACCTCATTTCTATTTTTTGAAAAAAGCAACCGAGTAGCAGACTCTGTTCCCTCATGAATTAGTTTAATGAAAGCAACTGCATCGTAATAGTAATTTACTTCGAATTTAGCCCGATAGTATTCGGCCATATCTCCAGTTCTATCTTCTTGTTCAAGAATGGAGTTATCTATTTCGCGTTGAATGGCATCGGTTGAATTGTCATTATCATTGTCATCTTGTTCATTCTCTTCATCAACATCCATATTGTTATCATCTTCACCTTCAACATTTTTCTGCTTAGTTTTCATGTGGTTTAAGTTTTTCTTAAGCGAGGCTGCTCTCTTTTCTTCATGTTTGTTGAATTCATCAGCTACTGAAGTTAACCTATCCATCCAATCGGACAAATTCAATTTACCTTCAAATTGATTGAAATTATGCGTCTTGATTAACTTGCTCATTAGTTTCATAGCATTTCTTCTCACCAAAGTACTTCTATCATCAGTAGAACGGACAGCTAAACGCATCATTTGAATTCTTCTGGTGGAGAGGTTGATTTCCTTATCAAGAACCTTAGCCAATGCTTGGAAGGCTTTGCTTCTGGCAAATGGGTTTTGATCCAAGGTTCGAGCTTCTAGCAAATCGAGTAATTTGTGGATATGCTCGTTACCGTGCTTTTCATCCCATTCTGCCTCATCCTGTTGTTCTCTGAGAATTAAGTCTACCACGATATTTCCACAAGTCTCGATTACTGCGCACCGCAAAGTGTAGTTTGAATTATCAAGCAAGTGGGAGATGCATGAGAGTTGTTTTAGTATGACACGGGGCCCGACCTCTGATAAGCGAACTAAAAAATCCGATATGGCTCTGGGACCATTATTATCGTTGGCATTAAATTGTGCCTGGGATACTTCTCGGAGCACTTCCTCGGCCAATATCATATAATCATAAGTTGTGGCGATCATATTGCATAATTCTGCCATAAGAGGCGGCAAGTGAGCATAATAGGTAAGATTCTGGATAATGCTGTGTTGAACATAACTTGCATGTCCCTGCCTCCTCACAGCTAGAGCAAGAATTCTAAACATGCAATTACGGATATCTTCTTTCTTCATTCGTTCTGGGCTTTCCATTAACCCGTTAATCGGCCGTGAAAATAGTTCCACGAAAAGATCAAGTTCTGGAGTAGTTTGGAAAAGTGTAGATAATTTGAATTCTATCACGTATTCGATGCTGAGCAACAAACCGCGTACCATTTCGCAGTTCTCGTTCCATTTCTGACCAGCTTCTGTATTCTTTGAGCCCTTCGCCTGTCCGCGTGTATGGTCTTCCTTTGCTAAGAACTTCAAAAGTACAAATACTAAATACCCGTATTTCTCAAGCAGATCTCGACTGGTCTCTACATAGTCTGACAAATCTCCACTTTCTTGACGTTCACGAATTAGGCGGCAGACTGCTTGGAATGATGACCCAATAGTATACGAGATCTGTCTCTGCTGTCTCGTAGATAATACTTTGAACCCATGGACCAAATCTAGAACCTCTTCGAAGAGCTCGGTGTTGTATTGGAGGGCTTCTGGATTAGGAGTAAGCACAGCGGTGATTTCCTCGAGTTTGGCTTCCACATCGCCCAAATCGGCATCAACTTCTTTTTCTGCGTCGAAACTGGCGAAATGCGTGGAAAGATGGAAGTCCATGTCGTTTCGGCAGAGCTATGCGGATTCAGAACGAACACGAATAGCGTATATTTTAATAATGCTGTTTGTAGATCAGATATTATTATTATCATTATTATCATTCTTACTATTATTATTATTTGCACCTATCTGCTTATATAGGAAGTTGATCTGGGCACAGTACACGACTTGTCAATACTAGGTTTCGCGCGTTTTCTGGTTTGTGTAATTTGTACTTATTGTTCCTGGGACGACCTTCCGAAAATAATAATATTTTGTGTTTTGAACGACCATATAATTAAGTTAATAATAATATAGTAGTTTTACAATTTCACTAATAACGCCTATAATTAATTGGTATCTCCTATCATCATCAGAGTTTTCGTATAATACATATATAGAGCCATTGTTGCATTGCTACGTTACTGCCACTCTAATCTTTCAATTTAGCGTACCCCTTAACAAGTGCCTTTCCTGTCCCCATTCTTTCATTCTCGATTGCCGTTAGTAAATCCTTCATGGTAATGGCGGCACCTGTCCGTATTTCTCTGAACCGGAGACCATTATCGCCTCTACGAGATATTATAGGACTTTGCTTACCCTTTCCATCCTTTTCTCCCCCAGTTTCATCGCTTCCAGCGCCTGATGTTGCCCATGAATACTTCTTCTTCCCTGTAGTCATCATTGCAGCTGTAGCGTTGGCTGCTCTGTGCAAGGTTTCTTCCACTCCAGCCTTACTATCGTCATCACCGAACCCATTTTCCGAACTCTTTTCTAGCCCTAGAGCAATTCTTTTCAACACTCGCTTTTCCTCGAGTTCCTTTTGTCTGTTCGCCAAGTTGCGGAGCTCCCTTGAAAGCTCAGAACGTGCAACCGAAGGAATAGCTTTCCGATGCTTTGACGATGAAGATGATGAGGATGCTGGGATATTTTTACGCCGGTGCCGCGAGTGGATCACAGTCTTGGATAAGATTCCTGAAAGCCATGTTTCGCACGAGGCCAGCATAAGCTCCAAGATATCCATTTCTATAAAGAAGTTCTGTGCCACTCCGTTCTGCTTTGCAATTTTGTGCATAAAGCTAGCCAAATGGCCCGGATGTAGAAAAGCTTGTGGTCTCTGTACTCTCATGGGCATTTTATAGTCACCTCTGGGAAGCTCGATTCCTCTTCTTTCAACTTGCAGTTGGGCCAAAAGTTCCTCTTCCTGTTGAAGATCGACCCCAGCCACCGCCAATGCATCGTTCAAGTTCTTAGCATCCACAGGTTTTTCTCCCTTGCTGGTATTCCCCCCACCTGATGCTAGATTTGTCTGGGAACCAGTTCTGGATACTTCGTTTGGTACAAATATCTGTTTCGCAGTTGGAACTTGCAACCTCAGCATATCCGTCATCGACTGTGACTTTATCATGTCGGCTCCGAGGTTCATACCTACCTTCTTTTTCTGCTTGTTGGCGGAGGCGTCATCACCCATTCCCATCATCATAGTAGGTGTACTTATCAGAGGAGAATCGCTCAAAAGCGTCAGTGCATCTAGCAAATCGTCAGCCATGGCATCAAGTTCTAAGTCTGCACCGGGGCCAAGCTCGGCTAATGGGTCTGTGTTAAAGATATCATCCAATTGTTGATCGAGTCGGGGTCGCTTTAAGTCTGGGAGTTCTGACTGGTGTATGCTATCATTGGCAGAATCTGCTGGCCTCTTTTCGTGTCCTGCACCTTCCATGCTCCCTGTTCCGGTGCTTCTGAGTGTCAATTATGCCCTTCAATAGCGTTCAAGGGCGTGATAGAGTGAAGTAGTATATTGGGTGTTGGTTGGTTTAGTTTGGTGAATGAAATTTGGCGATGTCGATAAATTGGGACTTTGTGTAATATAACACAAAATCCAGATTATATAAGTAGGTGATTATAGAGAGTAGTTTTTTATATGGAAATACTATATAATGTTTGTAGTCAATCATACCATCACCATAACCGTTATTCAGTTTATGATACTGAATTTGCAATCGAATCTACATTCCAAGGATTTTTTCCATTCGCTATAGAAACAGATTCACTGCGTCTACAGTGAATGCATTCTAATAGACAAGGGACATGAATCTCCATTGAAACATTAGACATATTTCTGGAATAGTTGATAATACCTAAATTACATTCACATAATATAAACCTAACGACATAAAATAGGCTACAATTTATGCTACTCAATTGTATAGAGCAAAGCTACTATTATTATCTATTATTACAGCTGGATTGCATAGCTCTCTGGACCTCTTTCTCTCGTAGTGCGCAGCAATGTACTACTGGAATGCCCTGTAAAATACGCTCCACAAACAATTACAAGATAAACCCTATCACAACACTATTCAACCCTTCTGTCCAGAGACACCTTATGCTTTAAAGTGATTGCAAAAAAAGTGAATAACTAAATAGATAAAATATATATGAATACAGTATATTTATACGTATTTGTTCGATGCAGGACTTTCCCCAACCACAAATTCTGCGATGAGATGAGCTGGGGTATAAACCTCCTACCGTTTCTCTGCTCCTAAACAAGCATCCCAATTCCTCAATGTCAGGTCCAAAAGCAATTCAGACGTTCGAGGGCCACCGCAACTTCCGGTTACGGTTGGTGTTGGCCACTTTAGCCGGAAAACCCATCAAAATCACCAAGATCAGATCTGAAGCTTCCAACCCCGGTCTCACAGATAGCGAGGTTTCGTTTCTTAGATTATTAGAAGCTGTCACCAATGGGACCCACATAGAAATCTCATACACAGGTACCACCGTGGTTTACCGTCCAGGGATCATTATCGGAGGCGAGTTAACCCATACGTGCGGTGGCCTGAAGCCGGTAGGGTACTATGCTGAGCCTATGCTCTACTTGGCACCGTTTTCCAAGAAGAAGTTTTCCATCGTATTCAAGGGCCTCACGGCCTCCGATAGAACCCGGGACGCCGGCGTGGAGGCGTTGAAATGGGGCCTTATACCGGTGATGGAGAAGTTTGGTGTAAGAGAAGTAAGCTTGCATGTATTAAAGAGAGGGTCTCCTCCCGGCGGAGGAGGTGAAGTGCATTTAATGTGCAACTCTCTTATCCCACAGCCATTGACTATTCATGCCTTGGAGACCCCCAAGATTTCAGCCATCCGTGGTGTGGCTTACTGCACCCGTGTATCTCCGTCGTTTGTCAACCGGATGATCGACGCTGCTCGAAATGTCTTCAGACCCACTGGAGTCGACGTGAACATTACGGCAGACGTCTGGAGGGGGGAGAACGCCGGGAAGTCTCCTGGGTTCGGTATCACGCTTGTTGGTGAGCTGAAGAGAGGCTGGAGAATCGTCACAGAAGGCGTGGGGGCTCCTGGGTCTGTGCCGGACGACTTGGGTGAAAAAGTGGCATACCAATTGTTGGAGGAAATCTCCACAAGCAGTATGGTGGGAAGAAATCAGCTTCTCTTGTGTCTTGTGTTTATGACAATTGGGAAGGAAGATGTGGGACGGTTGAAGATCCATAAGAGTCAGGTGGACGAGACTTTTATCTGGTATTTGCGAGACTTGAAGAGTGTGTTTGGTGTAGAAGCTTTCCTCAAAGATGGAAGTGAGGATCCCACCCCTGGCGAGCAGGATTATGTGACTGTCTCTATTAAGGGAGTTGGCTTTACCAATGCGTCTAAGAAAATAGCGTGATTGTGTAAAGAATTTAATGTTGTATAATTACCTTATACATCTTGTAAAGGAATACAATACGATAAAGGAATATACGGAAATTAAATGAATAAAATACAGAATTAAAACTAAGTAGATAATGTTGGATGTATACAGAAAGTACTCTGGCAGGAACAGAAGCAAAGTGCCTTTAACTTGAAATAAATGAAATAAATGAAATAAATGAAATAAATGAAATAAATGAAATAAATGAAATAAATGAAATAAATGAAATAAATGAAATAAATGAAATAAATATAAAATATAAAATATATATTATTGCGCGTACATGATACAGTATACTACAATAATAAGAATAATCCTCAATAGACAAATAAATACATACACCTACCAGAACGAACACCATCCAATATAATGCTGGCACAAGTTCTCCACAGATGTCGCCTGTTGAATAAGCTTATCCACCTGTGTTGGAATGTCCAAGTCCTTCATCCGCTTTATATCGTTTCCGACTAACTTGTCTGTGATTCTCTTCAACACCAACGCCGCTCTGGCATTTCTAATTTCAAGCTCGTTCTGTTTGGTCAATCTGGCCGCTTCGTGATCGTCGATTTCTCCTCTTCTCAATAACTCGGCTGTGTTGACTTCAGGCACCTTTATTCCAGTAGCCTCTGCTACGGCTCTCGTAGGGAAATCAAAACCCCAGTTGATCAATGGATCGTATGCAAACGCTTCTAAAATAGCCATCAACGACTCTTTGTTGGCCCTCAACACTCTCATAACATGCTCGCACGTTATCCTGAAAGAACCTTCAATTCCACTAACCTCCATCGCATAATTGAGCATCCGCGTCAAGCGGAAGGGAACCTTTTCGGGATACTTTTCACGGAGAATGGCGGCCTCAAAGCAATCCCCAAAGTCAACGTGAACAACTTTCCCGGTAATTCTGTCAAGCATAAGATTCGAAGGATGTCTGTCACCCAAACCAAGAATATACCCAACCATCGACATAACAGCCAATGACCTGGTGTATGTAGTACGACGATCCAACCAGGTTTCCGAGGACTTGGATTTGAGCCACAAAACCTTGTACAAATCTTGACCTCGGGTGTTATCAAGAGCACCAGTGAAAACTTCGATCTTCTGCAAAAGTGTAAGAACATCGTAGTCAGGAGCCATCTGCAACATAATACGGTGTTCAATATTCAATAAGATCTTGCGTGATTCTCTGTATTCCCTGATCAAAACGTGGAAAGTGTCACTATTAGGAACCCATCCCAATAAACCAACTTTTGGCGATAAGGGGATTGCAGGGTACCTCTGGATATCCAAATGTCTCTTGAAACACTCAGGGTCATTGAGCAATAACGTGTTCACCAACCCAAACAATTGCATAACCAAATTATCCTGTCTAATATCCTCGTGACCCTTCAACAAATATTGGTAGTCCTTACCATCGCTCCCACGACACGATAACTTTCTGGGTCTCTGTTTAGAAGAAATAACGGAGAATGTTGGGTCAAACTTGGCAATACGAATAATAGGCTTGTTGGTCTCATAAGTACCAGGAACCGCAAGCTCCAAATTATTCGCCTCTTCCAACTTAGGAGAAACATAGTGCAAATCAAGACTTTGTAATTGAGGTAATTGACGATTAATTCTCCTGAAAACATTGTAATAAATATCCCATGCCTGGTTCAAATTAGTGATATCCTTGGTACGACGAAAATTCAATACCCATTCGTACGCATCTGCCAACTCACGGCCAAAAGCATTATTGAATGATGATTCTCTCATAGTTTCTGGACCCTTCTGAAGCATCTTGTGCAAAGGTTCCAACACATCAAACATTTTATCGGTATTTCTCTCCCCAAAAAATAAACGTGAAGCATCTTCAAGGCCGTCATGCCATTGTTCATGCCATAAAACAGCTGCTCTAATCAATTCGTGACTGACTAAGTCGGCCTGATCAACCAACACTTCAGAGTGAACTCTCATCTTTTCTATAATAGACAACGCAGCACGCTTTCTGCTGACTGATTCAGAGGTAACAGCAACAGCCAACGGATAAACCAAGGCCTGAGGGTGGGCTTTACCCAAATCTGCAAGTAATCCGAGTAAAGATCTGCTAACAACCTGGTTTGGTTGATGGATACGGGAAATCAATTGAGGAACAACCTCCAACCAGTTATCAATCTTCACCATATTGAAGCCTTCAGTAATTGCCTGCGCAGGTTCAGGAATACCACCAAATTTGAACCACAACGTTAACAATCTCAAAGTATCCTGTAATGAATTAGAATTGGATAACGCAATAGAATGGAAAAAGCCTCTGATAGATGGTACAACATGTCTCTGAACAACTTCCATAGGAATAGCCGTCGACTGTTTTTGAATTCCCTGCTGTTTACTGGGATCTTCCTCCTCCTTAATCTTGACTTGGTTGTTCTGTTCCATAATTTCACTCTGCTTGTTCTGAGTAAAGAGTGAAATAACTTCAAAATTAGCAAGTGCCCAGTTATGCCATGCCTTGTACCACTTATTGTCAAAATGAGTCGCCAACAAGTAGGCACCTAAGATTATTTCAGAGGTTTCTGTTCTCCAATTAGGATTCAATGCAATCTGCCACTCACCTTGTTTTAAGAAACATCTGGCCAACAATTTGGTGTACTCCTCTGCATGCTTTAAAATACCTGGTCCTTCAGTGGGCAATGGCTGGGTTATCAAATCGTTGGGGTTCAACCCAAGATCTTGCGACATTCTGGTAGTGAAGTCAACTAAATGTCTCAACGCTTCCTTCTGTTCACCCTTAGCCCACATATACTTCAATTGAGCATAAACAACTTGAGGTGGTGCTCTTGTTGGATTTTCCGGAGATCCACCCTCTAGCAAGTTATTTAATGACTTTTCACACAAATTAAGTCTCCCAGATTTCCGACACAAGTTCGCAAATTTTATCCACATTTCCATATCTTGCTTTGGTCTTATCACCAACGCTCTCACCTTTAACATTCTTTGCCAAATATCAACATTCCTCTGACATCCTAATAATCTTGTATTCCAGGTCTTTCTCATTATCATACGCTTCTCAGAGCCCTGTGGCAGACATTTATACTTTATAATTTCCTCCAACTCGGCCAACATTTGGATTCTGACAACCACGCCATAAGCTCTGTTGTAACTTTCACTTACCAATGCAGTAATCTCGGTTACAAGCAAGTCTCTTGCCTTCAATATTTGCTTGGACGCCTCGTCGAAGTTATTTCTGTGCAAGCAAAGAATGGCATTGAAGAAAGCTCTATCGGGGGATTCCGGCTTCACAACCTGTATGTATGTATCCATTCTGTCCCATTGACCCAAACCCCAAGCTGCTGCTGCTGCTAATGGAGCGACACTTCTCTTTACTTCGTTTGAAGAAGTAGTCCATTTCCTTTGAGCAAGTTCAGATAATTGTTCCCATTCACCCAAGGCATGCAAACATCTCATTTTACCCATTACAACTTCCATATTGTCAGGTTCTGTCTTCTCCCTATAATTGTAAGCACGCAAAGCATCATCCCAACGGTGCAATTTTTCATACCACGTCTCCTTTAACGGTAAATCATGGTGTAGCTGAGCATGTTTTAAAATACCGACAGCTGCATCAGACTGCTGAAGCTGGTTATTGATACTAATCAAAGCTTCAATGGTTGGGGTACTTGGTTCTTCGTAGAATTCAAGTTCCTTGTAATGTAATGCTTTGGCATAAGCGTGACATCTTTGAGCATATTGCCCTAAAGTGGAAATCGCAATGGGCAACGATTTATCGTCGTGCTCCATAAACTCTGCAAGATTCAATAAAATTTGGTGAATCTCTGGAGGATTGTTGGGAGAAGATAAGGCAATGCAGAATGATTCGACCAATTCTTCTTGATGTTGTGAATATAACTCACTCCAGCAACTAGCAAAACTTGTATTAAAGAGATCTTTTGCTAACGGATAATAATCAGAAGCTAAACCAGCACAAGCTCTAATGGCATGAGAAGGAGATTGTTTTAAGAGCTCCTTACTTAATCGAGAAATCCATTCTTGCCAATCATCTCTTGTGCGCCTCTGGTTTGTATCCCAGGCTGCCTTCAATGCGGCTTGGTTAACAGGCAACTTTTTAGATGGCATATCAATATCAGGAATATCAAAATTATTCAGATGAATATCATAATCTTTGTAAATTCCCAAATGGGCGGGGAGAGGGTCTCCGCTGGTTAATTTGGAAATTAACTGTTCAAAAATAGGAGAGTGAATCTTCTGCTCAATTACCACTTTCTTGATAACGGGCACAAAAACATTAAACTCGGTTCCCAACTGTAATAACAAGTAGCATAATGTGTTCATGGCTGCTACCTTTAATTCGTCATTGTCTTGTCTCAAAACTCTAAGAATAGGATGAACAATTCTCGATGCCATATCATTGAGAAGAACATTCTTTGACAACCGACCAATTGTTTCTATCGCTGCCTTTCTCAAGACAATGGGCCCGGTTTCAAACATTTTCACAATCGTAGGAACAATAATGTGGATATACTCTTCGATATTGCTACCAAAGACAACAAATGTCTTTAAAACATGAAGCGATGGCTCCTTCTTTGCTGACTTATCTTCTTCAAAAACGTTCAATACTAAACTCAAGACTCTGGGCAAGTACATCTTAAATTCTCCATCCAAAGCTCTGGAGATAGACTCGATTAAGTTGATGATTATGACTTGAATATTCAAGTGGTTATTTGAGCTGAAGAACTCCAGGATAACATCGAATATTTGGTCCAAAAAAGGGCGTATGTGTTGTTTCACAATCATAATTAATCCACCCAATTGTTGGAAGTAAAATTTGAGCATTGAGGACTTGCATGTGTGCATGACATTTATAATTCCGGGTACAATCTGGGGAAGGAATGCAACAGCCCTCAAACCTAAAGTTTGGAATATATACATCACAGCTTGGATGACTTTGTTGTGGTGAGCATGCAATGAGGGATCCTTCAATATCTTCATCAAATTATTGATTGCAACTGTTGGGTAATATTCTTCGTTGGATGGTGACATTCCCTGCATTAAAAGCAAGACATCGATGGATGGAGCGTTCTGTTCTGCTGGAATACTTTTGGAGCTCTGCTCCACTTCACGATGTTTGTAGGGATCTAAGGCACCCAAAATACCCATAAGTCTAACTGTTTCCCGTCTGATATCAGGTGATGTTTCCAGTTTAAGAATACCAACGAGCATTCCCAAGAGTTGTGGGTAGTCTAGTAATGGCTGAATTACGTAACCTGACGAACTTGCCAATTGTCCCAAAGTCTTCAAAGCCGCGTCACGTTTGGCAGACGAACTTTGATCTTGAAATGTGTCCAAAATTATTGGCATTAACTCGGAGATGAAAGGTTTCAAATCTTCACCTCCTACAACTGCCAACTCTCCTAAGCATGCGATAGCACCGGCTGCAACGGGTGAATTTGAATCCTTCATGGGTGGGAGTAAAGCTTCCACTATGGGTTTGACATAGGGTCTTGTGAGTTCCTTGGAGTTTGCAATAAGAAGTGAAAGTAAAATTGCACTCTCTTCCTTTCTTCTTCTTGTAGCGGAATGTTCTAATCTTGAGAGAAGCTGTATTAAAGTCTTCCGTAATGAAGGAACGATGTAGGCTGGGTTGATACTTGAAAGTCTTCCCAATATTTCTATAGCGATTTTGCGAACGTTGAAGATTTCATCGTTTAAGGCAATGAAAAGTAGTTTGACATTATTTGATTGGGACAATTGAGGGTCAAAGTTCCCCCCTTTGGCCAAGCAGTTCAACCCTTCTAATCTGAGTTCTGGGACTGGATCAGTGATTGATATCGTTAAGATCTTTTCCATCACATCGTTAACTGCATTGAGAGCGTTAACACTCGTTTGCTGGCATATGGGGTCTTTCACAAAAATCTGACAAGATGTGACTGTAGCAGTTTGTCTCACTTTGGGATCATTATGATCTAGGTAATTTATAGTACAGTACCTGACGAATTCATTCAACTGAAACTCTTCAAAGTTAAAGAATGCAAGCATCCTCAAAGCTTGCACCAAAACAGCACTATCGCATGCTTCGTAATCGGGATTTGTAGGGGTAATATTACTGTCTCTTTGTATCATAATTTGTCTGTACTCCCTTGCCTGAGTTCCGTTCATTTTTATAACCCCGTAAGGAGATCCTGGAGGTTGGAATTTCCGTCCAGCCAACACCAAGCTTAAAAGATTCAATAATTTGACCTGAATAAGATAAGCCAATGAAGGTATATAAGTAATGAGTTTCTGAAGCACATCTTGCATGTGGGGAGACAAGGAACAATTATTAAACATCATGTCCAAGATATCTCGTCTCAAATGCTCTGTCAAGGCAGGACCCACAGCCACTGCTAACTTCCCAATACAGTCAAAAATTGCAGGTTCAGCCTCCTTTTTCCCAGGCTTGAACTTTGTAGCGTTGGAAATGGTGCCATCTGCAAGGGTGAAAGTGCCTTGTAAGTCTAATTGTAAGCCCTCTCGTATGTTATCCAAAATAGCGTCCAAATAAGTAGCCATGTGGTTCCCCACTTCAAGGGAGATTAGGCCTATACTGGTGAAGATGGCGATTCTATCGGAAATTGCAGTTTCACTCCTTTGTTTCTTCAATGCCTTCAAGTGATTCAAGTAGTAGAACAAAGTCTTGTGCAAATACTTTTCCACAAAGGCATCGGAGTCTACTCGACAGAGAAGCGGAAAAATGTTGGTAAGCTCCTGTCTAATGATGGCTAGCCGGTAGTCCTTGTAAACAATTGTATTTTCAAAGATGCAGTCGAACTTGGACTTGATGTAAGGGTCCTTGTGGTAGCGTAGAAGCTCTCTGTAAATTAACAAGGAGCCGTGGATTACTTCTGTTGAGTCCTCCATATGTTCTCGAGATATTTTGGAGGCCATGTCTATGAGATTTTTCATCCAAGTCTGTCTCAAATCTGCGTCTCTGTCGTAGATGATAGAAATGCACTTCTGCAAAGTGACGGCTGCATCCTCGCGGATGGCAAGCTTATGGTCCCTCAATGCAATCCACAAGTGCTCGAGGATCTGGTTTATATAGGGGAAGAGCAACATGGGCGAGTTTTCCGCCAACGCAGTGATGATGAGAATGGCCGCATGTCTACGGTTCTCATGTTGTCTGGTATCGGACTGCAACCACTCGATGGCTCTCTGGGCCTCAAAATCAACAAAGTCTCCTGTCAATGTTCCGCCCGGCCGTGCCAACTTCCCCAATGTCTTGGTGGCCTGTTTCATGATGGTCAAATCATTCGACAAGATAAGCGACCCCAAGTAATTGGAGAACCGAGCGGTCTTGGTGGCATTTTCTTCCCCTACTCCAGAGTCAAAGTCGATCAATGCGCTCAACGCGGCGATCCCACCCAACTTCTCCAAGTTATCCTTGCTGTGGAGTAACTCGAAGATGGTTTTGTTGATGTCATTATTGTATCTGTTGAACTGTTCTGGCAGAAGGTCTCTTGCAATTGTGTCCAAGTAGTTTCGCAATTCTACGGCGTACCTGGTGCGGTCATCCTCCTTTACGGACTTTAATCCGTTGAAGATCTGCGTCAATGCGATGCCGTCCACCACTTGAAGTTGAGTCGACGACATTGGTGGGGAAGAATAAAGAGGGTAGTTGGATGTTATCGAAGGTTTGGTTGATTTGAAAATTACTATAAAAGTGAAGTGACACAAAAGGATAAAGGGTATAGTATACTTTAGAGTATAGTGTATAGTATACTTTAGAGTATGGTGTACTTCAGATTATAGAGTAAAGCATACTTTAGAGTAGTATAATAGCATATTTTAGTAGTATACTATGAATAGTATATATAGAATAGTAGTATACATTATAGTGTAATTTATAATTGTAGTATACTATAGAAGTATATAGAATAGTATACTAAAGTAGTGAAATATAATATTGAAGAATACTTTAGAAGTAATACTCTAGAATAGTTGTATACTTTAATATATTATAGTATTAATAGAATACTAAGGTATAAAATAGTAGTATTTTATTAGTAATGTAAAGTAATAGGTATTGTATTGTATTGTATTATACCATAGTAGTGTACCATATTTTAGCGTAGTATGATAGGAGCATAATACAGAATAGTAGTATACTTTAAAGTGTAGTATATTATTGTAGTATATTATCGTATCGTTATAGTAATATACTATAAATTAACATAGAATAGAATAGTAGTATAATTTAGTATAGTATAGTAGTAATGCATTGCATTATACTATTGTATTATACTATTGTAGTACAGTATACTTTAGCATAGTATAATAGTATTATGCTTTGGAATAGTAGTATATTTTATGTTGTAGAGTATAATAATAGTATACTATAAATTAACATAGAATAGAATAGTAGTCTATTTTAATATATTATAGTAGTTTACTGTAATATATTATAGAAGTATGTATTGTATTATACTATTGTTCCATAGTATACTTCAGCATAGTATAAATAGTAGTAAACTATAGAATAGTATACTTTATATTGTAGAGTATTATAATAGTATATTTTACTATAGAATAGCATAGAATAGAATAGTAGTATACATAATAAAGAATAGAATAGTATACTATAATAAAGAATAGAATAATAGTAATGTAAAGTAGTATGATGTAGAATAGTATAGTATTGAATACTGTCATGTCGACCTAATTCTCCTGAGTAGTCCTATTTCTCCTTTTGGGTATTGTAGCCTCGTTTTACACAGGCTATGTTTCTTTAGTTGTTTCGTTTACTTGCTCTGAATGCAGCCACAAGTATAAAAGGGACCGTCCAAAAGCTGTTTGGATTGTACTACTTTTGTTCCTTAGGCATGCCTGAACCTAGCAAATAGAGCTGTACTATATTAGTACGCTATAGAATACTAATGTACTTTAATATATTATTCTAGTATATCGTAGTGTAGATTATTGTATACTGTACTAGTCCTTTAGTGGGTGTACAGTGTATATTCTTACTCTAAATTATATAGCAGTACTTTCCATAACATAAATTGTACTTTAACCGTGCTAATGTACCATAGTTATCTTGAAGTATTACAGGATATTATACTTTTTATTGGTTAGAACTGACAATTTTATCCATCAAGTGCAATAATGCATACCAGGATTCACTTTACCAAGGTATAGTACAGATAAATTGGGCAGAATATATATTCGGCCTAGATTATCATATAATTTGCTCCAATGCAGTATATTGCAGCATATAGTTTAGTATAATAAAGCTTATAGTATGAACATCAAATCTAATATTAGGCGTACTTTCTATTATATTCACCATTATAGAGTGTGTAGCGATTATAGATTGTTATAAATTATGTTAGAGCTATATCTACATCATGGTGTATATCAATATTCTAGGACTACATTTAACACATCATTGTATATTCTTGCGTACTTAGAACCAGTTCTTGGTTTTCAGTGTATAGTATTTAAAACAAATGTATTCCTTTTATATAATAGTGATTTAGATACTTAGTACATTCGTTACCACCCAATTGACAGCATTACAATGTATTTCTGTTATCATCCTATACTTTGAAGTAAGCGGAATTTAGTAGAACTCTGTGATATCGATAACATTTTGAATTTTGCCTATTTTGGTTTATTGCAGATAGTTGGCTATACCATATTTGACTTTACCATTATATACCTCAAAATTGCCATATTTCTACTCTCTTATTCAAAACTTCAGGAGCATCTTCGCTATATGTCAGCTCAATTGAACTATGCTTTCCAATTTATCTTCCTTGATTTGAATGTTGATCAAAGTCCCATATGTTGCTAATTTACCATGTTCTTTGAATGGTCCGTATTCTTTTTTACCTCGGTATTTCTTTCTATTCTACCCACCGATTACTAAACTCAACTTTATTTCATATGAACTTGGAACATAAAAAATCCCACGATACGGAATTACAACGCTCTACACTTCAACTATCAAACATGACAGAGAATCTATTGTATCTTGACGAACTGAAGTATTTTAAATAAACTGGCGAATGGACTATGGCACAGAGAAAAGAGAAAAGTTTCTAACAATGCTGGGTCCCCGTTCATCATAGTCATGCTTGGTGAAACAGTAACTCTTGAACTCGGCAGTTTGGGCCAACAAAGACCCCCCAAACCAAACAGCATTCCTCTGTCTCTTGTGGGAAATAACCAGAACTTCCACCCCTGTACTCTTGACACCGCTCAATCTCTCACTGGCCTCGATTCTCTCGTTAACAAGTGACTTCAAGTCCCTCTGCAATCTTCTACCGAAATCCTTGAACATGGTGGACCCTCCCGACAACACAATGTTCTTGTATAACTTCTTACGCACGTCGATAGGTGAGGCCTGGATCACCTGGTCAACCACAGTAGGCAAAGGCGTGAGGAAATCAGACGAACATATTTCTGGGTTGAAGAAGATCTCTGGGGCCAAGAAACGCTCATACCCAACATCAATAACCTTATTCTTGTTCTTGTCTGCATATTCCACAATGTACTGGGCAAACTTCTCTTGGGGGTATTCATCAAACTTTCTGAATTCCTTGACGATGTCAGGACAGACGTAGCAGAATTGCTGTTTGATTTTCTCTGCTGTCTGCAACGACGAATCGGCCTCGCCTCTGTCTCTCAATAACGACTGGATAAAGGTGGTGATGTCTCTACCTGCCAAGGGGATGTTCTTGATGGCCCCACCAATGACGTAACCCTCTGCGACTGGAATAACGTGGGTTACACCATCTCCCGAGTCAATCACTGTTCCCGTCAATGATCTGTCCTGGACCTTTGACGAAGTCCACGAAGCAGCCAATGCCAATACTGCTTGCACAGCAATGTAGAGCCCGGCACAGTTGAAGGACTCAAACATGATTTCAGCAACGTTTTCCCTGTTTTCTGGAGGATTCAAAGGGGGTTCGGTCAACAAAAAGTAGTGATCTTCCGGCTCACACCGTAAATACTTGAAAATAGACGCTTCCCAGAACCGTTCCATATGGTCCCAATTCTCTATCTGACCATGCTTGATAGGGTATGATAAATTGTAGTTGGGGCCGGTAGCAGCCGATAACGCCTCATAACCAATGGAAAAGTCCAAATCCTCTAAACCTCTCTTCGACAGCACAAACAGCGCCTTGCTGCTACTCCCCTGGCCGACTTTCGACGACGTGGCAATGGCCGTGGGGAAAACATACGAGGGCGAGTCGTTCCCAGCAAATCCTAGCTTGGTTAACCCGGTCCCGTTGTCCATCACCACTGCGGGTGTTCCCATTACTGACATGGTTAAAAAGGTGAGTTCTAGACCGGTTTTTTCTGGTTAAAAAATGCACTGGTGTGATGTGCGTGGCTTCAATGCCGTTCTTGTAGCTTTTGGCTGGTATATCTTCGATGGCTACTTGATAATAAGCCTGTGGGTATTGGAGAGAGTAGGCACTGCCCGGTACTTTTGTTCACTTTGAGTTTCCATCTTTGGATTATTTGTTTGTGTGGGACACGACTTGTAGGGGATACTATAAGTGTATTTTATACTGGTATACTTTGTATATACTATTACTTATTATATTACTTATTATATTACTTATTATATTACTTAGTATATTACTTATTATATTACTTAGTATATTATTTATTATTTTACTTAGTATATTAATTAGTATATTACTTTGTATATTACTTTGTATATACTATTACTTCTTAGTATATTACTTAGTATATTATTTATTATATTACTTATTATATTACTTTGTATACTACTTATTATATTACTTTATATACTACTTATTATATTTGTTAGGTTCAGACATAGGCATGTATTTCCAACCTAAGGAACAAAAGTAGTACAGTCCAAACAGCGTACCGGAAGGTTCCTATTATACCTGTGACTACATTCAGAGCAAATAAATAATACAAGTTAAGAAACGTAACTTGTGTGAAACGAGGCTACAATATCGAAAAGAGAAGTAGGAATACTCCTGAGATGAACTGGGTAGACATCCTAGAAATGGAAATATACTACTTTGTATACTATTTTGTCTACTATTTTGTATACTACTTTGTATACTTTTTTTATATTTGGTATATACTTTTTTGTAGATACTTTGTATACTTCTCTTTATACTACTTTGTATATGCTTTGTATATGCTTTGTATATGCTTTGTATTTGCTTTGTATTTGCTTTGTATATGCTTTGTATTTACTTGTGGATAATGCATTTCTATTATGGTGTACCGTGTGAATTTGATAGCATGCCAGTTTTAGTTACCCTTTGAATTGACGTCATAGTATGTATTAAGTTTCCTTATCTATCATAGTGAGTTTTAAAGTGTAGTACTTATTTTATGGTCTATTTTAAATTGTAGAGCTTTGCTATGATCTATCTTAAAGTGTATAATTTATGTTATGGGCAACATTACAGTATAGTATATTATGTTATATATATTATGATTTATTGTGGTTATATTTGATCTGCATTTTGTCTATTCACTGGAACTTGTATTGAGTCCATAATAAGATATTATGTATATGGTCCACTCTACCTTAAAGAGTCCATATACTACATTAATGTGGTTTACTTATTATATTTTCAAATTCTCTATAGTATAACCTATATTATTCTACTACAATAATAATGTATTACTGTACAGCAGCTACTGCAGCTAGTAATGGATGCCAATGCTTTCACTGTTCACATAGCAGTATTATTGCTCTTCCTTCAATATATGTATACAAGTGAAGTTTATATTATGTGCATATCTATATGTACAATATGATTCAATGGATTATACAGATACGGCAGATGCAAGTCTGTAACAATTGTATTCTAACTTAGTAATTAGTAATCAGTAAATTATAACTATACTTCTGTATAGTCCAAAGCGTTTTACCATAAATTAATTATAATCTTCGGGCAGTTCCTATTCTAAGTTCTGTATTACCATTTACTCTCTCTAACTCAATCTTAATTATAAATCGCATATACCATGAGTTACTTCAAGCCATAATAATAGTCGTTAGTAACTATCATACTTCATATTTATACACTGTATCATGGGATAAAACACGGTCACTTAACCAATACACCTTACCCAGAAAGTTTGCATTAACTATTAGCCACTACCAAAGATCGATAGGTCGTATCGGATATTACTGTACACTGGCAAACTAGATCTAGTATTCGTCCTTGCCACAGATGATCACATCGTTGATTTTCAAAATCATCCGTGTCAACTGCGTAGCCAAAAGCAATTGTTGCTTCTTGCCAATCAACGGATCAATGACAAAAAGCTCCTTCATGTCATTGGTACCCTTGCCCAAACAGTCCACTCCAAGGAATGTACACTGTTCGTTCACCTGTTTGGCCTTTAAAGCTGACAACGTCTCGATGGGGTCCAAACCCGAGTTTTCAGCCAACGTCATGGGAATAACATCCAACGCCGAAGAAAACGCACGGAACGCATATTGATCGATACCCACTTGTCTGTCTGCAGCCTCTGACACAGCCAACGAACATGTTAATTCGGCAGCACCACCACCGTAGACAACACGGTTATCTCTGACTAAATTACGCACAACACAAATGGAATCGTGCAATGCTCTGACACCTTCGTCGACAATCATCTGGTTGGAACCTCTGATGAAGCATGTGACGGCTTTTGTGTTGGAACAATCTTCAACCACAAGCATACGATCTCTCGTGGTACCAAATTCTAATTGTCTAATGACACCAGCAGTACCCAACTTCTCTGGCGACAAGTCCTCGAATCTGGGGACAATTCGCCCATTGGTAGCAATGGCCAATAACTCCAATTCAGAGCCACCAACCCACCGGATGGCATTCAACCCATTGGCAAGCAACAAGTGGTTAGCTTCATCGTCAAAACCCCATTGGCATGCAACTACATTGGCCCCAGATTGCTTGACAAAATCTATCATTTCCTGGAATTTCTTCTGTTCGTATTCTTGCAACACCTTGAACTCCTCAACAGACGAGATGTTCAACTTGTGCTTAGTCTTAGGCTTTGGTGGCTCAAAGGGACATGTTAATATGGCAATCTTACAATCTGTCATGGTCTTAGGCATCTGGGGATGACTCCATTCCTTATCCAACAAAACACCCTTGATCAACGACGAATCCTCAATGGATCCCCCTACTTTACTCTCCATCTTGATGAGCTCAAAATCAACGTCCTTCCTCTGCAAGTCGGCCACAGACAATACGGCATCAACTGCCATCTGGGCGAAATGCTCATGCGACTTCGACACGATCTTGGACCCTAACGAAGTCTTGGCTGCCTTGAAGAGGTTCGAGTCGCGTGTTGCCTGCGTCACATCAATTTCGTCAGCCACAGCATCCAACTGGCGCACGGCAACCTTACATGCCTCATCAAACCCGTTGGCTACCTTAATAGGGTGGATTCCCTTTTCGATCAACTCAAGCGCTTGGTCCAAAAGAGCACTGGCAAGAACCACTACACCGGTTGTTCCGTCTCCGATTTCGTCATCTTGCGACTTGGATAATTCCACCAACAACTTGGCGATCTCGCTGTCCAAGTCCATCTGCGATAAGATGGTGGCACCATCATTAGTAATGGTTATTTCTCCGTCTGGACTCACCAAGATCTTGTCCAAACCACGAGGACCCAATGACGTCTTGACAATGGAGGCCACAGCACGCGCAGCCAAGATATGTGATTTGGTTGCGTCTAATCCCAGTTTCCTCAGCTTATTGCCCTGGTCCCTGACGATGATGAATGGTCTGCCCATCTCATCTTGGGCGACCACGGCGTTGGACAAATCGGGCATGGCGGCGCCTGGAGGGGGTGCTCTCACAGACATCTTGCGATTGGTGGTGTTTCTGCAGTTATAGAGCGGTCTTGAGGTACCTGGAGGCTTCAATAGTAGATGGTGTTTAGAGTGGATTTATCTATGTGCTTCTTTTGGTGGAAAATTTTTTGGGCGAACACGACGGCACCTCGACTTCCAGAACAGGAAGTGAATGGGTATGAACATGGGAGATGGTGTCATTTCCATATTCGGTAAATGGTGTCGCAGATGGGCGGCCGTTTTCCTTCCTGATAAGGAGTTTTGTGTCGTGCAAGCCGTGCTGGTAATATACGACAATTTTTCATCTCATCTGATGAAACAAATGAATATGATCTTAAAGATTCATTCATTTGGAATAAATATATGTATATATAAATATATTCATATTTAGGTATATTTCGTTAGACGTATCATATATCCATTATAAAATTAGACAGCTCTACTTTTTACCCTGTTCTAAATATGACTAGCGACATCGACGTGGACACTGCCTCCTTGGAAGAGTTGAGAGACATCTTGGTGAACAAAAGCGGATCAGTCAAGCTTGCACTCCGTTTCCGTGCGTTGTTCAACTTGAAATGCGCTGGTATCGAATCCAAGGACCCCCTTGAAGCACAAAAGGCCATCGAATACATCTCCGAGGCCTTCGGCGATAAGTCTGAGTTGTTGAAGCACGAAGTAGCCTACGTCTTGGGCCAAATCCACAACTTGCACGCTGCTCCATTCCTCAGAGACGTTTTGGCCAACGATGACCAGCAGTGTATGGTGAGACACGAAGCTGCAGAGGCATTGGGAGCATTGGGTGACTCTGAGTCGTTGCCTCTTTTGGAGCACTACTTCGATAAGGATCCAGCAATCGAGATCAGACAGACATGTGAGTTAGCTATCGAGAGAATCAAGTGGGAAAACAGCGCCAACTCCAAGACGGAAACCATCCAAAAGTCGCTCTACACTTCCATAGACCCTGCTCCCCCCATGGCCACCGACAAAGAATCTAAGGTGGACAAATTGCAGAAGATTTTGAATGACCAGAACGAAACTCTCTTCAACAGATACAGAGCCATGTTCAGATTAAGAGACTTGGGAACAGATGAGGCTACCTTGGCTTTGGCTAGCGGTTTCGATGACCCCAGTGCCTTGTTCAAGCACGAAATTGCCTATGTCTTTGGACAAATGTGCAACCCTGTATCTGTGCCTTCTTTGATCAAGATCTTGAAAGACGACACTCAGGCAGGTATGGTGAGACACGAGGCTGCCGAAGCTTTGGGATCCATTGGTACTGCTGAATGTATTCCTGTCTTGGAGGGATACTTGAACGACAGCGAAGATGTGGTTAGAGAGTCCGCAATTGTTGCATTGGACATGTCTGAAGTGTAAGAGTATATATAGGAAGTTAGGATTAATGATAAGGTTTAAAATAGTATCATTAGTGGTGTAACGTAGAATGCTCCTATATCGTAGTATGCTGCTATATCGTAGTATGTCTATCGAATAGTCAATTACACCACCATTAACAATATTCTACAATCCATACAACATACTACTTTCTCACTTTTCCTTTCGTCCTTATATTATTATACATGCTATACCCATTCCAACCCTCAATTGTTGGTTCTGAAACGGTACCCACACCCCGTACAAGTGTAGAAGACTGTGGCACCTTCATCCGCTGATCTCAACTGCAACGTGTGATATTGCATCTCTTCGTTTCCGCACTTGGGACACTTTTCTTTGATGGTGGCCCCTTCGTCGAGCTCGTTCTTCTTCAATGTAGTCTTGACCACTGACCGCTTCAACTTTAAACTCGATGGAAATGCATCGTCTGACGACTTTGTCACCACCTTCAAATTGGCGAACTGGGAAGAGGCATATGACTTGGTGCACACTTTGCAATCCAAGGTGTCTTTGTTGCCTGCCAGGTCTAGCAAAGTACCACAATCCGTGCAGAATATCAACGATCCGACCACCGACATGTTATGAGTTACGGCTATTACTAGATGGATATATAAATAGTTGAGTATTTAAGTTGCCTAAATGTTATACTATATGAGTTGATCGAGTTCATGATATCGTACAAGCGAAAAATTCCGATGAGATGGAATGCACGTGCAATTCACGTGAATATCTCGAAAAATCTGCATTGCAAGGGAGTATAACATATAGACATAATATATATGATGTAATCATAGGGAAATAAGGTTTAAAGTAGAGATATTACATAGAACATAGATTACTTGGTCTGGTGGTGGTGAGTTTACAGTGTGGATGTTTAATTGTCTATGTTTTCAGCAATTGGGATTATGGCTCTGGAAAATGGAGTAAAAGTGAACTAAATTAATAGCACAATTAGATCTACAGCTTATGAATTACCATATCTCCCCTTAATTTCCATAATTTAAGTACAGCAGACATAGTAGCTGTCGGTTTTCAGAGACAATACTTCATTCTTTTCCTTATATGTCCTTATAACACTTAGTGGTTTTCCATCTATTCCAGTATTATTGTACTATATGCAGTATATTTATTAAACCTAGTCAAATCAATACTGTACTTCTAAACTCTATATTGGTTCTACTTCCATTGCCTATAAATACCATTGTGGTACATTCACTAATTCTATCACTCCTCAATGGGGTCTATATTAATTTTCAGGAAGCTCGGAGTACTCCGGACGGCCAATATCATATCCCTCGGTAGTTCTTCCGTATCTAATGCCACCTAATCTTGATACTGGCTGGAGCTTGCCGATATCTAAAGTATTCAACTTATCGTTAATAATATCCTCACGTGCATGGAATCGTACTCCCTCAAACACAAAGAGATGCCCGGTGGTTTTCTCGGGATTCAGTTTCGATTTCCACTCGTGCACAGCGACAACTTGAGCTTCAATGGAAAATGCTGATTCGGCCACATGTGGGGCAGAAACTACTTCCGAAGCAGCCTTTGTCAAACCGGTGATATCCCACTCGGAAATCCCGTAGGGACTGTTGACAGAAGTGGCATTTGCAGCCTCAGAAAACCATTCACTAATGATATTAATTGTGCACTCTTTGGTCTCAAGCAAGTTCTGAGCAGTATCCTTTGTCAGCGTGGCAGACGAGATTCCGATTGTGAAGATTGGAGGATCGCTATTGGACAAGCCAAAGTACGAGAACGGGGCTAGATTCAGTTTCCCATCTTTACTCATCGTCAGAACTAACGCAATTGGTCTGGGGACAACTGCGCTAATGAGTGTCCGGTAGTTGTCACGAGGGTCTCTGTCAGGCGCAAAGGGATCAATTGAAACCTTCTTGTGTTTCTTCCACTCGTCGGAACCTGAGCCTCACCCTATTTTCCACTGGCTCGTATTGGGCAGATCAACCACGGTAAAGGTGGCCTGGGAGTCCTGTGTCATTGTTACTCTTGAGTTGTAGCGGATATTTCTGGACGAAAATGTAACTGCCTTGAGAAGTGAGTACTTGGCGTTATTTCTGGGAAGGAACACCATACTACAAGCTAAAAATTGGAGATTTAATAAGGAAATACCCCCACATTACTAATGGGTTAAAAGCTAAGAAACTTTGGACGAAGTTTGCTTTGGTAGCACGGGAATGCAACTTAATTGTAGATATTGCCGACTTTAATTATGTGCATTAAAATGTGGTGATGTAGCCCATTCTAGTATTCCTGTCGTATATGATATCTAATAGAAAGAGACGCGTGTCACATTGAGTGTGTCACGCAACGTATAAGCAAGGTAGATGTACAAAGATCTGGGAAGAAATGACGTAAAATAACGGGAGTGATTTGGAGTTCAGCTTATAATAGAAATCAGAGACATTTATTTTGTATGAGTTCAAAAGGAAGTAGTAATACTGGCTATTTCTTAAGGTTTTTATTTGGATATACTTTCTTTGAATGATGGAAAATTCATGTCTAATTTTTTCATTTGGAGCTATCTTTTCGTATTTAAAATGGTTAAATCTTGGGTAAATCAATGACAACTATAAATAGAACAAAATACAGTTCCTTGACAGTCCCAAAAAAAAACTTAAAAACACACTTAGAATATCTATACTTCACCAACAAATGCTAATTACAGAGGAAACAAATATTAAGTTCTGTTTTATTTATTAGGGTCGCATGATATGATTAATTCACCGTCCCACTTACTTATAAAACAGAGTTCTTTACGTAAACTCACTCTACTCCACACTCGTATTTCACAACCACTGCCTAATTGGGTAATTGTATACCAATAATCAGAGTAAAACCAATACATTTCATCATTTAGGAAACTTCTGTCTATTCTGACGTCAATCTGCCCATCATTCCATCTCACCTTCGGCATAACTTCACGTCAGTGCCGATCCCCTCAGTTTGCAGTGGTGGAGCGGGCGGACACAAACTGGAATTCCACCTTTTACTTCTGGCACACAAACAGTTGCCCAGACAAATAATCAAGTTGGTATCTTGGGCATTGTTGCCATTACAAATGGACCTGTCATACAAGATTAGATTCCATGGTTAGGAGACTTGGCCATATAATATTGAACTGGTTTGAAAGCAGAACAGAGGGAACGAGAAGTTAGTTCCGAGTGCCGAACGAATTTCATTAACATATAGACATAGCTTCATATGACATAGATTGACTATAATTTTGACCGTTATCAAGTTAGAAGATTTAGCCAGGTTCGTCCATACACGGTATATAGGATTCATTCCTTCAAATGGATATCATTATTAAAATTACAACTATTAAAATTATCAAGTCATCTCATATATGGATGCTTATTAATTCTTAGGATACAACTTCTCTTGGATTTGTCTGTAGTAGCCCTCGTATTCCATTCTCTGGAACAACTTACCCAAGTAAGGCGAGTAAGTAGGGTTGGTCAAGGCTCTTTGTAAGCTGTCAGACAACTTATTACTGTTCTTGAGCTTGACAAAATTGCTGTTGAGGTCAATCTTGTCCAAGGCACCGGTATCGTAAACATTGGTCAAAATTGCACCCATTCCAGACAAAATGGTGGTGCTGTTCAAGGCATCCATCAACATATAAGGCAAGACATTGGTGTTGTTCAAAGCCTTCAAGATGTCAGCTGTAGAGGCCGAGAATAATTCGGATGAAGTCAACTGGGAAATCAAGTTGTAGAAAAAAGTATCAGCAGAGCCAGCGTAGCTCGAAGTGTCTTGTCTGCGGCTCAAGACGGTTTGTTTACTGGAACCAGTGGTGGTGGACTTGGACTCGTTGACCAATTGGAAAATGTAGTCAAAAGTCAACTCTTTACCATCTCCCAAGCCCTTGATCAACTTGGGGAGCCAGATTTGGTCTACCAATAATCTCCCGGCAAAGTCGGCAGTGCGGTTACGGTTCACATCGTTAACAAGCATTGTGTTCAATGTGGTTTCGATGATGCCAGACTTCTTAACGGTCAGGAAAATGCTACTGATGTTCAACGTGCCGGAACCAGCAAATGTCAGAATTACTTTGTTGTACGAGCCGTTCAAGGCATTGACAAGTACCTGACTGATGAGAATAACGTCGGTCGAATTGCCCAAATACGATTCAAGCGCGTCAGTGAGCAAATGCGTTTTGTTAGCGTAGAGCAACAAGGCTTCTATACTTTTTTCGTCGAGGCCCGAGGATGCTCTCTTCATCTCAAGCACTTCAGGCATTTCGTTGTGCAAATCAAACTCCTTGGTGGCATGGGCAGAGGCAAACAACCCCATCATGGCCACGGGTATCAACTTAGTCAACTTCATTGCAGTCGGAGGAACGATACGGAACTCTGGATGGAAAAGAAGAAATGGTGTATTGTATTTTACCAAAGTACAAAACTTTTTTCGCAGACTTTTTGGGACGTTATATACGATGGCTTTTGTTGTGGGTGGAACAAGTCAGCCAAGCGCTATTATGGGCACACCACAAAAACGGGACAATAGCAGAAAGAATAATGCACAATGGGAGAAATGTGATGTTTCTCTCGGGAGAGTCCCCACTTTTCGGTCAAACTGGGTCTTTACCTGGACTGGGGTGGAGTCAAGAAAGACAGGAGTTTTAGCAGGTGAAAGTTTCTGCTAAGACCAGACACACGTGGAAAGGCAACGTCTAAAACGTAGTAGATGGTGTTGTGGCTCCAAGAACTGGAAACGAAGTAGGAAACACTTAGGGGGAAGTTAACACTTTTTTTTGGGTTCGCTGTGGAATAATCAGATAACGCATATTGGAATTATTTGTGCTGGTCATTTTTACTGATATATATTTACCTCTACTCAGGGATACACCTGTAGTGCACTGGATTGCATCCGTTATAGGTAAAGGTTGAGCTATTACTCCTACGTGCAAATCTGTAGTGATTTCTTTGTTGGGTAATAAAGAGAGCCGTGCCAGTTGCAGTGGCGGGTAATGCTTCTCCAACCTCAATGCAACTTGCCTATTTGGGAAATTGTTCTGGGGTTCATTACTTCCATATTGGGCTATGAACAGATGAGGAGGCTGCAAAATGGTAGATTTATAAGGTAAATACACTCATTGAGTAAGCAAGTATGGGAGATGGGAACCCTAAATATATATCTTTAAAGTCGCTATGTTTAAGGGTTAAAATGAAAGTGTATTATTACTTTTCTTACTTCATTTCTTCAGCTCATTCGTTCTTTTATAGTGGAAGTTCTTGTTTAAATCTCACAAGCCGCATTTCCCATGAGACTTCTGCAGTATACCCTTTTGCTTACGGGTGCTACACTTTGCGCCAGCTACAAGCTCTCTAATATACAGAAGGAATTATCCCGTCGTTCAGACTTTGAAACTTTGGCGCAGTTCTTCAATGATAGCTTTTCCAGCGATGTGCTAGAGGACTTCGCCCACTTAAAGGACATGGTCCACAGTGCTATAGCAGGTAGAAACCGGTTGGCAAAGAGAGATGTCTCGGCCTCAATAGACTGGAACGGGTTGATCAATTTGTTTGATGGCTCAAGCACTTCTGCACAATCATCGAATACGATTGCAGCGGGTTTGGTAGCAGAAGTCACGGATAATTTGCTTTTAACCACTTCATCATCTGGTTCTGTCCCAGAATATACTTCTGTCGATACTTCAACAGCCAGTTATAATACTAAATCTTCTTCCAGATCCCTTTCTTCCAGAATATCACCGGCATCGTTCCAGAAATCCTCCACTTCTAGCGCAAGCTCATATTCATTATCCAACTATATATCCGTGGGTTCGAATTCGTCCTCAGGGACTTTTGACCAATTAATCCTAAATGCCAATTCCAGCGGTCTAATATGGACAATTTTGGACCAGGTTGCTGATTCCCCTTCTCTTGTGTCCTCAGCATCCAACTACACCGCCGGTTTAATTAGTAAGGTACTTGCAAACCCTCCTAACTTGACCACCATCTATTCTGGAGCCTCCTCCAATTCCAAGGTCAACGTCTCAGGACTAGTTGAACTTCTTATGAAGTCAGGCTTAACTGCATCTCTTGCGGATGGACTCTTATTGGATGATTATTTTCGTCCCCGTTTGGCAGAGCTCGTGAACAAGGCTATACGAGCAAATACCCCACTATTAGAATGGGTGGTTCATGATCTTCTAGCACCACCCAAGAACTCCAAGCGAGATTTGTTCAGCGGAACCTTGACTACATTTATCACCAACTTTGCTGGCTCCTTCATCAATAGCAACGTCTTCCTGCAAGTATTTGGGGAAGTAGCCAACGCGTTGAACGATACCGGAGTGGGTGTTTACGTGGTGAAGCGTTTTCTAGAGGACGAAAAGTATGTTAACGTCACGGGTGACTTCTTCGAAGGTGTCATCAATTCCCCAAAGATAGACTGGAGCGAAGCAAAGAATTTCAATGTCAAGGGTCTTATCAAGTACGCTCTCAGCAACCCAGAAGCTGTTTTCGATACTTTGGGTAGGATGTTGAGCGGTGGTGCAACATCCCACATCTTTGCCATCTTTTCCAAGTACTATGATTCAGTTAAGAAGCTCATTTCTCAAATTGAATCTGACGGCCTATTCGACTACTTGAATAAACAATTATTCTCCACAAGTTTAAGTACACTAACTACCTCCACGCGCTTTGGCAAGGTTCGTCTTGCTCAGGCACTCGTTTTCAAACAGATAACCGTTGGAAATGCCACTATAACGCTATTGGAAACTGCATCACAAGTGTCTGTCTCGCTGAGATCAGTTCAAGTATCCGCTACAGTAACAGCATCTTCCTCAGAAAGCTCTGCTTCAGAAGTATCATTGGCGACGAGTTTTTCCAACTCTGCCAGCTCTCTTCTGTCCCTTTCCAAGTTATTCATCACTTTGCAGGTGCTACTTATGATGTTAACATAAATTGCTACAAAATGCCAAACTTCTTATGGGTATGGAGTTTGCAACTATCTCTATTTATCTTATTCTGTTGCCACAAAACTACCTTCGGAAGCAAAATTTCTCTGTGTTCTATTGGTATTTTCACTTCTTTGTATATCGTTATATGCTGTTATAATGTATTTTTTCTACTAAACAAATTTCCAATCATTAATTTTTATATATGTCATGTTCACATATTCCTACTGTGGAGACTAGTTATACGAAATTAATTAGTAAACTTAGATTGCTGATGTATAACTTGTAATCTCTAGGGATAAAAGCATCCACATACGATCAGACGGCGCAAGTGGTCCCTTTTAATAACCCGAGGACGAATATATAGATATTATACATTAGATAAGAGCAACCCTGCATAATATGAGGCTAAACCGTAGAGAGTAGATTACCTAATAGGTAATCCGCTTTGTTCTGGTTTATGGTAGACCTAACAGTACATATAAATGTATGTGGTTATATATATTACATACAGGAAACTTTGATACTCCAATTAGGACTATTTTGAGTGAATGTGATTCAATTGTAAAGGGCATCCCATCCACTCCTTAAGAGAAACCCACACCCCTGTTTTTTGGACAGCCATTGCTCCTGTTAAAAAAGAATTTCTGCTAGAGAGGCTCAAGGCGATTTGCTAAGAGGGACTTTGATGGCGCTTGATATATTATTTAATTGGCAATGAATAATCTTCTGCGTTCGTTGAATGACATCTCCCAATACGATTCACCAAATGCAGCACTCCCTTATTCGGTGCGTACCCCTGGCATAGATCTGGATGATGAAATAAGATATCTGGTGTCGCCGAAGTCTGCTATGAACGGAATTGCCGGGCTACAACGGGTAGAGGAGGGACATGGACTCATGCCCCCTATGGGGAACCTGCTGGCACCGGTTTCTCGAAGGCTGTCTGAAGGGATAAACAAGTATTTTAGAAGCGCAGTGAACTGGGCACTGTCGCCGCTCAAATCATCGCATCACAAGCACCGAAACGAAGAGGGTTATTGCATTGAATATTCGGTGTTTAAACCTCTAGCCCATTTATTCCGCATAGAAAACGATTTGGACTTGGAAGTCTTCCGTCGCAAGTTAACAAGTTATCAGGAACGAGCCTCTTTGGGTACTTCTGCAGACCCTACTACGATGGTGACTTCCCAGCAGTTTGAAAATTTGCTTGATATGGTTATCGAAAGTATAGAGGAAAATCCTCCCGAACGGATTTCTCAGGGATCCAGTGGGTCTTATTTCATTTACGGACCTGAAGGTAAACGGGTTGCTGTTTTCAAACCTAAGGATGAAGAGCCATATGGTCCGTTGTCTCCCAAATGGTCTAAATGGATGCACCGGACATTCTTTCCTTGTTTTTTTGGTCGATCCTGCTTAATCCCGAACTTGGGATACATTAGCGAGGCAGCCGCTTCCACCATGGATAAACTCTTGATGACAAATATCGTTCCATATACTGGTGTGGTGTGGTTGAAATCACCAGTTTTCTACTACAATTATTGGCAACAGGGGACATTTCCTCCCAAAATAGGAAGTTTCCAATTATTCCTCGATGATTATGTATCTGCTGCTGATTTCTTCAAGATGCATCCGCTTCCAAACGACATTAGCACGTTGCCCATGACCACAGTGACCAGTTACGATAACAGAGAATTCAAATGGTCTAAGAAAGTCATCTTGCAATTTCGCCATGAATTGGAGAAATTGGTCATTCTAGATTATATCATAAGAAACACTGATAGAGGTTTGGATAATTGGATGATAAAACTTGAATGGGTGGAAGTAGTTTCGGCCTCTCAACCTCAGTTGCCAACAATATCATCGTCATTGTCATCGAATACTGAATCCCGCAACCCATCTCCTGAGATAAGTAAGCGAAGATACGAGCCTCGATTGAAAATAGGTGCCATTGACTCGGGCCTTGCATTCCCCTGGAAGAATCCAGACGAGTGGAGGCTGTTCCCATTTGGATGGCTTTTCCTTCCTTATTCTATCATTGGCCAGCCTTTCACTACAACCACTCGAAATCATTTTCTACCTCTACTTACTTCCAAGTATTGGTGGGAGAGAACAGTAGTGGAACTTAAAGCAATGTTTCAGAAGGACGCAGATTTTAAGGAACGTATGTGGCACAAGCAATTGGCAGTTTTAAAGGGGAAGGCATTTAATGTTGTTGAAGTTCTTAAACTCAGCTACGCTGGACCCTTGGAATTAACTAGAAGAGAAGACTTACTTGTGTGGGACGATATTCGCAGTGTGCCTGAAACTTGTCCTCTAGAAGCACGAGGAATGGGAGCTCGCAAAGGATCAGCAATGCAGCTGAATCTGTTACAAAGTAGTTCGGACTATTTTGAACCATTGCTTACTGCACATCTTGCTCCAACACTGCCATTGATCCCATTTGCTGAATTTGATCCCAGAAAAAATGTCCAGGACTGGGATGAAGAGGCCTTACTATCTGGAATATCGCATCCTGGAACCGCTCTTACGGGGAATGGTCCAATTGCAATTGAGTCGGCATCTGGGTTAAGTACGGAGAACACTCCTTTATTGAATGAGGTTAGTGGATTTGAATACAACTTGAGTAATAAGGGCGATGAGCTGCATATTCATGTGCAAACCAAAAAGTGCATTATTGAACGTATTGAGGCAGTCTATACTCGGGGCCCAGTTTTCACCTGGTGCTAATTAACGGAAATCAAAACCAATCTATCTATTCATGTTATAATATCCTAGAAGAGGAAAAAATTTAATTTAATTTTGTTAACTATTCAACTTGGCAAATAATGCTGGGTATTCATCGGAGTCAACGCCTTGGTAGGCTTCTTTATCGATTCGAATCATTCCCTTTTCCTCCTTCAATTTCATTTGCTTCAACTTAAGAATGTTATAGAAGGTACGCAAAATGGGTGTATCAACGCCATTCTTTTCGGCGACCTTCAATGGGTTCCCCAAGATAATTTCGAGTTCCATCAACTGATTCTTTCTGCCATCAATACACATGGAAGGACAGTAAAAGAAACCATCACCAATGTGAATGAAAAAGTCCATAGTCGATTCATCTAACTCATGGCCATCACTTTTGGCAATTGCAAACAACTCACGCATGGCCGGTCTTATCAAAGAATCGTTAGCACCGTGGATTTGACATCTGTTGACGTCCATATCGACAATGGCTGTGAGAGGATTGAAACTGACGTTGTACACCAACTTCTCCCATCTTGCCCTACGGCAATTACGGTCCACAATAACCGTATTTTTGCCCTCTATGTGATATAACTCGGCAAACTTCTCCATGGCCTCAAGATCGTCCGGATTATCGTTGAAACTTCCAATCTTGATGATGTCACTACCTTTGGCCGTGACTACCCCGTTGTTGTTTGAGCTACCGATGTATATGACTCCAGAAAGCACCCTGTTCTCCGGGTACGCCTTCTTCATGGGGATCTCAATGTCAATGCCGTTTTGTAAGAGCACAATGTTGGTAACACCCGGAGTCACTGCTAGTTCAATGATTGATTCGCAAGTTGCAGGTCCATCAGGAATGTTTTTGGTAGTAAGCAAGATAAAGTCAAAGGGACCATGTCCTTCTTTAACCGCAGCTTCAATGGAAGGAACGAAGCTCTTGGGTCTCCATTTGTCGAAGTTTCCGTACATGGAACTGTTAATTTCATATCCTTGTTCTTTAACTAAGTTATAGTCTGATCTGACTACCAAGGTGGACTCACACTTCCCTTTGAGATCGAGTGCTAACGACACTATGGTTCCTACACCACCAGCACCAACCACCAATACCTTAGGGACTGCAGACATCGCAAAATGAGCCACTACGAAGATGAATAAACTGAAAGTATAATGGGAATAAAAGAAACTAAAAGTAACTTATCGATATTTTTTATCAGTGGTTGGTGAGATTTTCGAATTGTGGGGATTGGGCTTTTTTTCCGCGAATAATAGCGCTACCACAGTCCGCCTATTTTGGGAAAGATAAGCGAAGTGAGTCAGATCCACACAATTCCATACTCGCTGGAGACAATTTATTATCAATTTAAGTCTACAGATTATCTACTGCTTTGCCATATACGATGTGATTGGGATGGCGGGGAGGACTTAAGTGCTAGAACGAAAAATGGAATAGTCCAGTCTAGCATAGGACTATATCTTTATACGATCAAGTTTGTAAATATGGCTCTATAAATGTATTCATCTATCATGTCTCTATTGCATCACTCATGACTCCATCATGACTCAATCGTGTGGATCTCAAATGTACCCGGTCCCAGATAACTATAAAGGTCCCGGGCATCGATGATTCGCAACTCAAAGTACTTAATAATGTCGGCCTCATTGATTTTAGCTCCTCCCGTGGCGGGAAGTGGTTTCCCTGTGTCTCTAAAGTATTCAGCAGACCCGCTTTGGTGAGTGAGTTCAAGTGTACGAGTAACCACAGTTAAGGTCTGACTTACAGCCAACGGAAGCGAATGAGTGGCTGTGAGCTTATCCAAGAGAATAGCGGCGAACAAGTCACCTATCCCGGTGAAGTAGGACCGGATAATGGGTACACGGACATAATTGACCGTTTCTGGTGTGATATATGAGTTAAATGCGCAGTAAATATGATTTTTATCGGATGGAAGACGGTATGATGTGACCACGATATGCTTGATGTGAGGATTCCTGCTCCGGAGCATAAGAATGGAGGTCCTAAGTTCTGAAAGTGATGATATTGCCGATGGAAGCTGGAGAATCAACTCGAGCTCAAACTGGTTTGGGGTAATGACATCTATAAGGTTATCAGGAGCTTGTGACTCAGTGCCTACTATAGCAGTACGATAAGCCTCCATACAGTTGCTATCAACATATACCACTCCTTCGTCTCCCATAACAGGATCAAGCAAATACATCAAGTTTGGATTGGCCTTTTTGAATCGCCGAATGCGTTCGACTATCAATTGGATCAACTCCTTATTAGGGATGTACCCTGAAACCACCGCATCGTACTTGACTCCGATATCCTCTAAACCATCAAAGATATTAGAAACGCTTTCCAGAGACAGCGTAGACCCCTTGGTGTGACCGTAGCCTGTGTGGTTGGAGAAATTTACTGTCGAAATAATATCCACATCCCAACCCTGTACTTGGAGCGGGAACGTCGCTGCTTTTCCACCGACATAGCCGTGGGAAACATGCGATTGCACAGAGAGGAGACTTTTCACCATTTAGATGTGGAAACTCCTGGCTATGGATATATATATATAGAATGCACTATGTGTATATCTCCCTTACCGTTATTTCCTATTACTGTATGGCATGACAGATTAAATCTGAATGAGTCAAAAAAAAAAAAAAAAACCAGAGAAACAAGGCGTGCGAAGACCAAATTGAAAAATTCGATAAGAAATTGGGCGCTTAGGTAACACCATACGTAAGCTTCGAAACGGGATAAGTTCGTTTCGGTTTCAAAGGATTTAACGGATTTAACGGATTTAACAGTTGAAAAAGACTGGGCCCAGGATCAGGTAAAAGAAAAAAAGTCCAACATAATATAGGAGACTCATGTCTGTACGTTCTGCTTAAACGAAAAGCCACCACCAAGGCTCGGACACATTTTCACCCACATGTTCCACCTTTCCTCTCCAGTGATAAGTACGTGTCGGACACTATTCCTTTCGGGGGAAGTGGAATTGCATGGATATGAAATTCCCTGCTTTATGTAGCCATGGAATACTCCGCTTTAAGTAGCCATATTTGCCAGAACAGGAATGTACTATGGCTGTAATGTGACCACCAAATTTCATTCCATTCGAGTACGAGAATTACACCAGCCCAAGTGGGGGGACGCAATCAAGGTTCTGTACTGGCATCATACAAGCATGGAAGGAGCGAGAGTGAATCCACTATGTGTGAGATGTTGTGCATATAACAGGTGGACAATGAGATTAGGGTTCTGATACAAGCAAGAGAAGAACAAGAACAAAACGCCTTATTTTAACACTCAAGCCCAGTTTCATGCTTATTGAATAATAGGGTTTCCAACGAAGGAAAGAAATATACTCTGTTGTATGGTGTACATGGGGTATGAATAATGCTATTTCGGCGACCTATTGTAAAGCCATTCCCTTGTACTGCTAATTGTCTTCATTAATCAATACAGCTCTTTACTCACTCATACATTGTCTTACCAATGTACATTATGTTGTAGCTTATTTTGTAAAGTTCAATTATTTTATAGGGTTCAATTATTCAGAGGCCGTGTGCATGGGCGAACCAGTATATTTGAGTAATGAGACTATCAGAATCCGAAACATCGTCAGCATCGTCTACCATACGTTTTGCAAAAAGGAGCTCATCGCAATCTAATGATGAAATAAATTAACAAACCAAACGATCCTGCAATGTGGCACCCCAAAAAGTGCCCTAAAATAAACTGGCCGAGCAATTTGGTGATGGTGAAACTTTAAATTCAAGCGTGCATCTACCGGCCGTTTGCCGAAAGGCGAAAGGCGGTGCACATAGTAAAGTCACTTGTGGTGCCAGTATGAAAAGTACAAAGCAAATGGACCCAGAGCCACTAGTTGCTTCCCACTTGTAATCTTGTTTTATTACTTTAAATAGCATTACCATGTGGCACTAAAGGAAGGAGTCAGTGATACCACATTGTTATGAAATTGCTCAGCATAATCCTTGCTAATATTCGAACACTGTTTCTTCCCCGGTAAATACTTCCAACATACATTTAGACTATGTTGAAAATTCAAGTAGTCTTCCGTTTCCGGAATTCGGCATAACCATTGTCAACTCTGAGGTCATTTTTCACTGTCGCATGGGCCATTTCGTATCTTCTTTATTGCGGTAAACCACCGCGTGCACCTGCACAATACAAACAGCCCACTCGCACAAAACCAAAAGAGGGAATAGCTCATTCATGTACCGGTTATTATTGTAAGCATAATAAAATTTGTGGCTTTTCTGGGACATGCACGACCCAAAAATGAAATCAACCTTGGCTATAATTAAGTACTCCAATTGTATATATAAAACATTTCTTCTTCCCACTTTTGTTCCTTTCTCCCTTTGGAGTTTTTATCATCATCATTGTCTGATCAATCACCATCTCGCCACAAGGTACAGCTTACCCCCTATCAACACCCCTAAGTATTTGATCTACTATTTGGCATCTTTCGTTGTCTCAATCAGATCATCTCGCCACCGCCCCTTTTAGTCTATTGTTACCCGTCACATTCGTACTATTATTGGTATTGCAATATGTCTGCCATCGATTCTGAAACCGTCAGCTCTCCCTCTGCTACCGGCTCTGTTTGCCGAACTGACACCGCCTTCCGGTCGTCACTTCCACCAAGAAAAAGAGCTAAGACACAAGAGGAAAAAGAACAACGTCGTGTGGAACGGATCTTACGTAACAGAAGAGCAGCCCATGCCTCTAGAGAAAAGAAACGTAAACACGTTGAACTTCTCGAAGAATATGTGGTGCATCTCGAGGCCAACATGGCCAAGTTACTGGCAAACTATGACACGGTATACTCGGTTTTACTGACTTCTCAACGCCAGCAAGTTGCTTCCCTCATTGACACCAACGTCTTAAATGACGTTTCTCAGTTGAAGGAAAAAATCACCGAGAACCTCAACTGTTCTGTTGCTGACTTTGAAAAGCAACGTCAAAAGAAGTTAAAGGGTAAGAAGCTGATAGCTTCTGCCGTTTCTGACTCAGAAGACGAGGAAATGGAAGAGGAACCTGTTACCGAAGATACTTCGCGTAATACCTCTGCTCCTGCAGCTTCTTCCCCTTTGGTCAAGGATGAGACCATGTCTGTTCAGTCAGGCATTTTCTCTTCGAACGAATCTGTTGCTTCTCAAGCTTCTTTGTCAACTGCTCCTTCGACAGTTGTTGCAGACGGTGACAACGACTTGTTTATCAAACAAGATACCAACGAATCGTTAAAGTTTTCCTTTGCCTCTGTTGAGGCTGACGACTTGGTCCTTGCTATATCCGGCGCTGCAGGTAATTCTGGTGCTACTGAAGACTCTAATGTCGCTGGTGCCGAAAACAACTACTTGCAGTACCTCTCTCCCATCTCCATCAACTCTCCTTCCCATTCATCCCCAATCGATTTGACCTTGAACACTATGGCCAACGACTATGAAGGTGAGTTTGCAGATTTACTCAAGGGTCCATCCGAATCAGCAAATGCCCCGGCAGCTGATTTAAATGGTACTTCTCTTGCCACTCAATCTGCTCTCCAATCAGAGAAGGCTATAACTACCCCTTCCACTGCTAAAAGTGCACCCATTTCTTCAATGTATGATTACATGGGGCAAAATCCAGAAGTGATTTTGTTTTCGTGTTCCAGATTTGCATGTTGTGTTTAATCTCACAGAGTCTTGTCAATTTTAATACTTTTTGACCGACAGACTGAAGTTGAAGTAGTTCTCTGCTTCTATTGGACTTTCAAATTCGCGCAAGTTTTCTTTGCCATCCTATATCTAGAAGAATTTCTTGCAGCAATCACAACCTTAAGCTGTACCTTGTGGCCACTGTCCTTTAGAACGCATTGAAGCAACTATTTCTTTTCACCTGAAGTCCAAATATTTTACTAGGCGAGACTTACTGTTTCCCCCCTCCAACTTAGTAAGGAACGTTTAAGGATGTTAACGTTTTCTTATTCACAACACTACATAATCTGGACCTTGGTCGGCAGCACCAGTAATCTCTCTTGAAGGAACATCTATGGGTATCGATGTCAACATAGAAGTTGATGTCGAAGCTAACGAAAATGTGGTGGAAGAGCCTTCGTTGTTTGGGCTCACGTTTGACGAATATTTGGCAATCTAAACCATTTATCGTTTGAGAATGTTGTGCCATCGTGAATCTTATTTTTTTCTTTATTTGCACTATTCCAATTTTGACAGTTGGATTAGCAGCTATTGTACTATAGTTTGTGGAAATTGTTTATTCCTCGGGTAATGGGTTTGTTTTAGTTATTGGGTTATTTTATTTACAAAAGACTACTTACAAAAAAATCAAAAAATGTTGAAAATGTTGAAAATCAAAAAAAGAAGAAAAATCAAAAAAAGCCAACAAAAAAAACAAGCATGTTCATTTTGTTATTGGCTTTGATTTTGGTTCTGTTAAGTTTGTTTGATCTTTAAATCGTGTCACTTGTCTTATGGCATAATGTTGCGATGCTAACACTATGGCCTTTGATTATTGTAACCGGGGGGTTAATAATAATCTTTAATCCATGGTAGTTGGAGAATGAGGTAGCTTGAATTTGTGCTGATTTGGTCTTTGGCGCTCCCTTTCATCTGGTTGCAGCGACAATATCAAGAATCCACTAATTATGAGTATACTCTTCACCAGACCATGTGGCTACGAAGTAGTGTGGGCTCCAGATGGATTGCTGTTTGCGAGTATGACGTTTGCATATCATCATTACTGACGGTCTTTTTTATTTGATTTTCATTATCTGTCATTAGAATTTATATAGAGTATAAATAAATGGCATGAGTTAAACAAGGAGCAAATTGCTGTAATGTTAAACTATATCTTAATTAGTGAAGAAAATATGTAGAGAAAGAGGATCTCTGGGAGGGTCAATAAATACAAGTGCCTCTTAATTCCACAAGCAGAATATGGTGATGGTATGCGTTCACAACAGATTCACTTCACCAAGTATATCTTAAGTATTAATAAAGGAGAACACCGGTTTCCATATTCTGATATGATACTAGTTTAAGTTCATTTACTATATGTATTCTCATTTGAACGTAATATATTTGTGGGAGTAGCATCTACATGATAAAAACTATTACATTGTATTGCTAATATCATATGCCTTATGTCCTGCGATTCCTAAACTGTATATCATACCTGCTCCTGACCCTCAACAGTTGTCTTTAGGTTAAGGTAAACGATATAACTAATTAGCCTGTGGTAATTGAAGTATCCGATCAGTCGTGCGCAATGGCAAAACACTATCCTAGATAAAATGCAAATACCCCAAATAATTACCCCAGATTCCGTATCTACATTTTTAAATCTCGTTTCTTTTCCTCTTGCTTTCTTTTGCTTTTCTTTTCTGTACTCCTCTTCTCTTTCAAATACCATGCACTTTCTCGACCTCCCTCCCGATATCTATGTCGACTTGGTGCACCATCTTGCACCGCGTGACTCGTTGGCACTACTATCATGTTGCAAAACCCTTGCCTCCTATCTAGATGATCAAACATACCGCATTATCTTCAGTCAACTCTACCCTCATGAACCTGTAGTGCATTATGTTCCCCGGGACCACGGATGGCTCTACTATCTCAATCTCAGACGCCGAGGCCAGTTGCACACGTGGGGAGAGAGTCTGCGGGCCCGTCTAGGCTATGCTTCCGTCGACAGCGTTTTCCGACATCAGAATGGTCCCTTAAGCGGTGTATCCATACCTCGCAATGTTGCGTCATTGAATCCTTGGGATATACGTCTGATCCACTCTACAGGGTTCAGTTTCATTGTACAGTTACAGCCAGAAGCATGTACGCGGTCACAGCTCTATTTCACTGGGTACCAATGGAAAGACGCTGCATGGTCCCAGGGAAATGTTCCACCAGGTCCTACGGAGCGGGATATGGCAGAACCCCTTAATTCTAGTGATAATCCGCTAACAGAAACCTTTCTGTTTCCGGGACGGGTAGGGGTCACTTTTATACGGCGAACAACTGCGCCAAGACAGTACGAGGCTCCTGAAACGGCATATGTCTCACCACTAGTAGTTGGAAACGAAGAAATCAGTGAAGCTCTGAATTCAGAGACACGCATTGTCCAGGTGGGCTGTGGAAGACAGCATGTTATGGCTATGACAGCCCTGGGTCGACTCTGGACGTGGGACTCGGGAATCTCTGGTTCTAAGGCTGTAGAGTTGGATGTGGCCCGAGTAATTCAAAATTTGAGTACATCACAAGATGGAAAAGGTCTTCACGTAACGAAGATTCGATGCTCATGGACTTCCAATAGCTGTTACGTTCCGGGACTAGGGATTATCGTGTGGAATGGACGGGAACCTATTACTACTATTACTGGTCCTTCCAGGAAGGTTGACTTTGGGTACTGGGCAAGATTGGTTCCTGACACCGAGTCTGTGACTGATTACACGTGTGTGTTTGATGATGTCGTCTACATTGACGCCACCGGACACAATATTTGCCACTATCAGGATGGCAAAACCGATGTCATAGCCTGTGTTGGCCTCGGCCAGTTAATGCCAGTTTCACCAGGCACTTTGCCACCAGATCACAGTCGCAGCGGAGATTCAAGCGAGGATGAGTTTTACATACGGCTTCTGTCATGTTTCGACAAGATGATAGCAACTACAACGCATTCCCGGACCGTGGTGTACAATGTGTTACAGAAGACCTGTGTTTCAGTCAAACTACCAGAAACGGCCGCTCCGCTAGTAGACATTGCCATGGGGGACTACCATTATCTTGCGCTTACAGCCGATGGGGAATTGTATGCCTGGGGTCATGAGAGCCGTGGGTGTGGCTGTTTGGGCGTAGAAGCTGTTCGGACAAGAGAGAACTTGGATGTCGCACAGCCTACATTGGTTCAGAAACCGGCACCGGGGAAATGGCTTGCTGTCACTGCCGGGGGATGGCAGAGTGCTGCTGTTTTTGTGGGAGACAATAAGGACAACCAGTCAAACGAGATAAATTGATTAGAGTCTGGTGACAATAGAAGCGAAAATTTAGGGTTATTACGCGGAAAAGGCATGTGAAAAAATGCATCACGCAATGGGAAATTATGGAAATACAACAGAAATTCAAAGACAGTTTCACCAACAAGTGTTAGCCATCAGCAACGACCTCGAGTACAATATTGTCCACCACAAGACACAATTATTATTATTATTATTATGGTTATTATGGTTATTATCATTGATTTTATTATCCTTATTTATAATGACTACTACATTCAATTCGCATTCAATTCGCATTCACTACGTATTCGTACTACCAGTTGATTATTAATTGGTATCATCATATGCTATACTGGTATCAACAGCATACCCATAAGCATTGACCATTAACACTACTTAGCCTCATGGACCAGCAAATGTAAGAACTTCAGTGTATTCACGGTACTGGCATTTATGGTTGGCCTTTTCTGTGCGGACCACAGTGCTTATCGTATTGCTGCAAAAAGTAGCGGGTAACCCCAAATCAAATACCTCTTTTTTCGACACAAAAAAAGGACGGAAAACAAGTCATACATTGGCAAAAGATTCTCCTTTCCTTCGAGAGAATATAACTTCCGTTTAATACACATTATTATATTGCACTGCCCGGTGATAAGCACTCTAAACAGCTAATCTGGATCTGTTGGCTGCACAAACCGATTTTCCCGAAGTTTCTAGCATCTTTGGTGGCAATTCCCAAGAGTCCTCCAATTAGACGACTTTAACTACAAACGGGTAAGAAATAGCGACGTTCCCTATCTGCTAACAACGTAGCAAACGTGAAAACAAGTGAAAGCCGCTGGCATAATTAGATAGAGCCCGGAATTTACTGATTCTACTGAACAGAATCTCGTCTTAGAACACGAAACACGAAATACTTCACGTTAACTAGCCATGACCACAAGTCCTAAGACCGGAGAAAAAACTCACTCCCGAACCAATAGTTTGACTCCCACGCCGCTGCACACTGTTCTGACTCGGAAACGCAGATCATCTCTGATTATCCAGCATTTGGAAGACGACAATCTCGAAACCAAAGTGGATCAAGTGATCAATCCCAATGTCAACGCCAACTGGGTGCATTTCAAGGGAGCGTGGGTGATACATATTGTGATCATCATGCTTCTCAAACTCTTGTTGAATATGTTGAATGTTTTCGACAATGACTGGAACTGGACTTTGACTAACCTCATCTACAACATTGGATCGTACATCATGTTCCATCAAGTCAAGGGGACACCCTTTGATTTCAACAACGGTGCATACGACAACTTGACCATGTGGGAACAGATAGACAACGGTGACCAGTACACGCCTGCAAAGAAGTTTTTGATGATTGTCCCCATAGGGTTGTTCTTGATCCTGACGCACTATCTGAACTACAACTTGAACTTATTCATTTTGAATGGCTTGAGTTGCTTGTGTGTGGTTGTGCCCAAGTTGGCGGTTTCCCATAGATTGAGAGTCACTTTGTACTGAGCTAAGCCGCATAGGACGTATCAGTTCACAGCCATGCCATTAATGAAAAACAATATGTGAATTGTTTGCATCGACAGATTGAGGTATTAGTAACGTTTAAATATATTACTTGAATGCATTGAGAATGTATAGACAAAGAAGATGTAGCTAATAGTAGAATTTAAAGGTGAATATTCCAACGGATATACAGACTACATAGATACTCCTGTGGAAAAGCTGCCTTCATTATGAGTGAAAGCCGTATTTATACCATTTTTCAGGTACAATCAGTCCACCAAGAGACGCAGTAATATGGCAGAAAACTGGTATACTATCTATTTGTACAAATTCCCCCATTCTTTAAATACACCATTTGAATATCAGGACTCTGGCTTTGAAAATAAGAAATGTCGTACTTTGAGAAATTGCTTACTTTGACTAGTGGAACTTTTATAGGGAACTTTATATAATTCTAATAAACATATACTATACTACAAGCAAATGTACAAAGTTATGTAGTATACTGTGAATTACATTTGAAAATTCTTTGGTTTTAAAACTGCCATCCATTTATTGTACGTTATGTCATAATGTAGAATTTAAAGTATGTTTTCACCATACAAGGACGAAATTAGGATATAATAGTTACGATCTGTATCTGGTATGACCTAAATTGCTAGTATATATAACCTTGTATGATTTAGTCAAAATCTTTTATCCTGAGTCATACGTTTGCATAGGATGATAGGAAATCACTTAGTTATACTTGTCATATGCTAAATTTATTACTTGTATTACATATTTGTTCGTGAATGTTGTAAGTTTATTTCAACACACACTTGAGTTTAAGTTACAGAAGGGCCGGATAAACCATGTTCGTACAGTTCGAGGCCGCCATGGTAAAACAGAGTAAGATCTAAACTAAAGTAAACTGGGATATTTACATATAGATCTTGAAATTAGCATGTTGTAAATCATATACCATTTTCCCTATTCCGCACTTTATGCAACCTTATATTAATTCTATAATATGGATTCCTCAAGTGCCCTAAGTTCGAAGATGTATGAATCTTAATGTTACGTAGCTCGTACGAATATGTAACGCGTCACAATATTACGCTGCTCCATCCCATGCTATTCAATACTTTACTGCATCGATATATATCCAAAAGTGTACAATGTCGAGCATCCCACATAACGTGCTACATCAATTATCATATCAAGTATCAGTAACTGTGTCATTATTAGTGTAATGTCTTAGTATGTTTAATGCAATGGATAGCAAGTACTCCAATGTATAACTGCCTCACTTTGGTGGAATTGACTCCAGATAAGAAGAGATCACAATGAGTCAAGCGAGCACATTTCATTGCACATAATGCTATATAGAGTAGTGTAAAGTACAGCTTATTTATGGACTGGAAGTATAATACGTACCGATCTACAACATACTAAAACAGACTATAATGGAGCATACGTATCATACACGTATCATACGTAACATTATAATATCATAATACATAACATTATAAAGTATTATGATAAATTATAGGCGAATAGCATTGGCCCTATTATATTCCATCATTATAATGCTCACTAACTGGCTTTGTCGTGCCTTCTCATTTCCTGGTATTGGTACCCCATCTTATGGTAGTGTACTGGCTAATTGCTCGGTTTTGACTCGGGCCAACGATGAACAATTTGAGTTTTCGGGGAACAAATATAACCACCAAAATTATAAAACGGCCAATAATTCTCTACTTGTATCTCCTCTTCTTCTTCTTCTTCATCTCCCCTACAACTCCACACCAATTTCACAATGCCTTACGCTCTTCCAGAATCCCACAAGCAATTGGTCGAAGGCCACTTGAAAGACACAGACGCTGACGTCTACAACATCATCCAAGATGAAATCGACAGACAAAGACACTCCATCGTTTTGATTGCTTCCGAAAACTTCACAACTACCGCCGTCTTCGATGCCTTGGGAACCCCAATGTGTAACAAGTACTCTGAAGGTTACCCCGGTGCCAGATACTACGGTGGTAACGAGCACATTGACAGGATGGAATTGTTGTGTCAGGAACGTGCCTTGAACGCCTTTGGTGTCACCCCTGATAAGTGGGGTGTTAATGTTCAAACTTTGAGTGGTTCCCCTGCTAACTTGCAAGTTTACCAGGCCATCATGAAGCCTCACGAAAGATTGATGGGTTTGGACTTGCCCCACGGTGGTCACTTGTCTCACGGTTACCAAACCGACAGCAGAAAAATCTCTGCTGTTTCCACCTACTTTGAAACCATGCCATACAGAGTTGACTTGGAAACCGGTTTGATTGACTACGACATGTTGGAAAAGACCGCTGTTTTGTTCAGACCAAAGGTCATTGTTGCCGGTACCTCTGCTTACTGTAGATTGATTGACTACAAGAGATTCAGAGAAATCGCCGACAAGGTTGGCGCCTACTTGGTTGTTGACATGGCCCACATTTCCGGTTTGGTCGCTGCTGGTGTGATCCCCTCTCCATTTGAATACGCTGATATCGTCACCACCACCACCCATAAGTCTTTGAGAGGCCCTAGAGGTGCTATGATCTTCTTCAGAAGAGGTGTTAGATCCGTCAACCCCAAGACTGGCCAAGAAATCCTCTACGACTTGGAAAACCCCATCAACTTCTCCGTTTTCCCTGGTCACCAAGGTGGTCCTCACAACCACACCATCGCTGCCTTGGCTACTGCCTTGAAGCAAGCTGCCACTCCTGAATTCAGACAATACCAAGAACAAGTGTTGAAGAACGCCAAGGCCTTGGAAAACGAATTTAAGGCTAAGGGTTACAAGTTGGTCTCCAACGGTACTGACTCCCACATGGTGTTGGTTTCCTTGAAGGATAAGGACATTGACGGTGCCAGAGTTGAAACCATCTGTGACCAGATTAACGTTGCCTTGAACAAGAACTCCATTCCAGGTGACAAGTCTGCTTTGGTCCCTGGTGGTATCAGACTTGGTGCCCCAGCTATGACCACCAGAGGTTTGGGTGAAGAAGACTACAAGAGAATTGTTAGCTACATTGACTTTGCTGTCAACTATGCTAAGGAAATCCAAGCTGGCTTGCCCAAGGAAGCTAACAAGTTGAAGGACTTCAAGAACTTTGTTGCTTCTCACCCAGACGAACGTTTGACCAAGGTCAAGGAAGAGATCTACAACTGGGCTGGTGAATTCCCATTGTCGATCTAAAGTTGTGCCATGTGCACAAAGCACGCTAAACTATAAATCAAATATCCGTTAATGTATGTACGCACTCATGTTTCCAATGTTAGGTAATACTCACACCAAATGTAGGATAGACATTAATTATTTCACTTTGCAACATGTGGTTGATCCAAGTGATCAGGCGACATATAGAGACTCACTATTTATATTGCTTCAAGTCCTCAAGTTCCTCTATCATAGCATCAGATCGTAATTACCTCAGTTAATCAAATTAGCCTTCCTGAAGATTTCATCCAAAGTGCCTTCTGAGGTCCATTTTTTCAAGTCGGCTTCGGTTCCCAAACGCTTTCCATGGAACCAAATAGTAGGAACCCACTTTTGGCCAGCCAATTGGGTGAAGGCTGCTTCTAACTTAACTGCCTCTGACTGGTCTGCTAACTTGTCCAACTCCAACACCTTCACTTTGGAGCTCACTCCATATTTGTCCCACACCTTATAGGTGTAGTGGCAATCGGGACACCATGACTTGGAAAGCATGAAAAATGGGTTTTCGTCAATGTACTTCTGTGCCTGAGAGAGGTATGGTTCCGACATGGTTGCTGTTGTAGATAATACTAGTTAGGTGACAAAATTGTAGTAGTAACTGTTGTAGAAGAAAGAAACAATTTAGAAATCTAAAGTACCAAAACCAAATTTCACCAGACGACTTGACTTGAGCCACAATTAATAAATTTTGCCAAAAAAAGAGACGACATAAAAAAATATCATGGTAAGATCACATCATTCTGTTACTAATAGCATTGAATCGTTGTAACGATACTAGTAATCCTAGAATCTGTCTGCACCACAATTCACACTGAAATGCAAGGAAATCAATGTTATACAATGAACTGCTTAACCGAACTGCTTAACGATGGGTTATCTCTGGATTATACATGGGGTTACCCGGACGTGGTCTCATTTCCAGATCATAGAAAGTGAACTTGATATAGTTAGGGCACGAAATTTGCACTGTCTTACGACAGTTTGTGTCAAAGTCCAGCCAGCTCTGGAAATGACATCGAGCATAATATATCTTTTATTCCACCCCCGTTTGCTGAGTCATGGCATTTACTTGACATAGCTTATCACCAACAAGGAAGTGCGTAAACTAAATGGCATCACCCAAATTGTACGGACTTCATTGCTCCTATTGGAATTAATATTAATGACACTACTATCGAAGATATTCATTTTGCCCACCCAGGATCATTCGTGCACGGTAGTCAGTTGAAACTAGTGATAGTCGGTACCATTTGTTGTGGGCTGAGATATCTCGGTTATATCTGCCATTCACAATAATTGATGGTGAGGATTCCAAATTAGGAACTACATCCGACTATGTTATAGGGTCCCCTTTCTTAATTGTAGAAATTCTGAAATTCCATTCTCTGGCCATCCACGCATTTGGTCTCTTTCGACAAAACCCCACTCTGCTTAAGAAACAAAGTAGGAAGCAAAAGCAACCTACTGAGTTCTCGTTGTTGTCTTCTCGTTTATTATTATCAGGTAGCCTGGTTCTATCTGAACATACTTCCCCTCCCCCTCATTAGTAGGAGTATGCGTTTAAACCGCTTTCAGGGGTTACCCCACTGAATTCTGTACCGCTAAAAGAAGCCTACTCCATACTTTGGGGATGCCTGTGTACAGATTTGTATATGTGGGGAATTTCGCCAAAATATATAAAGGGGTGGTATAAGCTTCGGTTCTTTTTTTCTCGACCAGACGGTATAAGCAAGAGATTTAGATAGAGCACTAGCAATGACTCAGTTGGAAGTAGCATTAAGTAGTGTGGAGGAACAGTTCAGCATCAATGATGAATTCCTCAAGAATGGTATAGACGCATTCAACTTATCACTGGATAATGGATTGAAGGCAGAAAAGGTTGGAAAGGACTTTATGCCTATGATTCCTGCCTTCGTAACACGAATCCCTACAGGGAAGGAGAAAGGTGTTTATTTGGCTGCAGACTTGGGAGGGACCAATTTTAGAGTGTGCTCTGTGGATTTGCATGGAGATCACACCTACAGTTTGATCCAATCCAAGAGTGCTGTTCCTGAAGATATGCAAAGGGGTAATGGGGCCACTGGTGAAGAATTATTCTCATTTTTAGCTAAGAAGATTGACTTATTCGTTAAAGTACACCATTGCACCGAAGACACAGTGGACACTTCCAACAAATTCAAGTTGGGATTCACATTTTCGTTCCCTGTGGAACAGAAGTCTTTGGGAAGCGGGTGCTTGATTAGATGGACCAAGGGTTTTGACTTGGACGACGTGGTGGGTAAGGACGTGGTAGAATTGTTGCAAAAGCAATTGGACAAATTGGGTACTCCTGTACATGTTGTGGCCTTGGCGAACGATACTGTAGGAACGTTGCTTTCTCGTGCATATTCTAATAAGGATTCAGACCATGTCAAGACTATCTTGGGGTGTATTTTTGGTACAGGGACCAACGGAGCCTATTATGAAACGTTTGACAAGATTCCAAAGTTTAAGGAAAATGTTCCTATCTTTGGGGATGATAAGAGCCTTGGTATGGTTATAAATACCGAATGGGGTTCTTTCGATAACCCACTACTGTTTTTGCCCAAAACCAAGTTTGATGACATTGTAGATAACGAAACTGCCAATATCGGATACCACCTTTTCGAAAAGAGAATCAGTGGAATGTTCTTGGGTGAGTTGGTTAGAATCATCTTGGTGGATTTATTTGAACAGGGAGTCTTGTTCAAGGAATTGTACGAATCGAGAGGAGGATCTTTGCCTCACAGATTGACTGAGCCGTGGGCTCTTTCATCAGAAATCTTATCTTATATCCACGTCGACGACTCCAATGACTTGAAGACAACTCAAGTAGCATTGGACTTATCATTGAGATTACCCACAACGAAGACAGAAAGAGAGGCTATTCAAAAGGTTACCCGAATTGTGGCCGATAGAGCTGCGAAGTTATCAGCCATCCCCATTGCAGCTATTGCCAAGCGTGTTTCTCCCCAGTATCCTAAGGGCGTGGAATTTGAAATTGGCTGTGATGGATCGGTGATTGAGTTCTATCCTGGTTTCAGAGAATTGGTGAGCGAATATGTTGGTAAATTGGATACTGATGGTAGAAAGGTGCGTTTAGTCATAGCCAAAGACGGTAGTGGTGTTGGTGCAGCCTTATGTGCATGTATGGCAGTTTAGAAGTGGTCATTGATCTGATTACTCAGAAAGTTGTACATTTTTTCATATAATTCATTTCCATAAATTAGTTTCCTTTTTAAATCGGTGATTGTTTTTCTTTCTTTTCATTTTTATTGCTTTCTGTTTTCTGAAAACTTGTAGTGGAAGTGCTTTCCCAGTAGTTACATTTTTACATGTTCAGTGAATGGCACTCGTTATTGACCGCCTTGTAGTAGTTCACTTAATCCATCGATATTCCATGGGGTCGGATTCTTTGAATGTCAACACTCCGTCAGTATATTCTCCGTAACACAAACAATAGTGTTTGAGTAACAAGGTAATTTCCTCCACCTCGTCAATCCACTCCAATCTGCTGATTCGATAGAGCTCTTTGAACTCAATCCAACCCCCTTCATTGGTGGGCTTAGTGTATCCACCGACAAAGCTCATATCTGTTAATCTAATGTTCTGCAAACCGCAATTTTCTCCTAGATACGCTGAACGCTCATTCAAATTGGGCAAACTCTCAAATGTCGGCAATCTTATTCCCTTGCCCTTCTGAAGATTTAATCTCATTGTTGACCCGAAATTATCACCCAAGGACATTGGCTCGTATATTATAAAACCTACCAACTTGGGATTCATGGCACGGAACTGCGTTATAAGTCGCTCATTGTCCTCCAAAGGCAAGTAACAGAGACAGCACTCACTCAAAACCAAAGTCGGTATGGACGTGTCAAAGTCCTTGAGCAAAGTAACGTAGTCGTCGAGCTGACGAAGATCCTTACCGTAAAGATGGTAATTTGAAGTGTTCAATTCACTATTCAACCTCTGGAACTCTTCCACATTATTAATCTCGACTGGAGACAGCTTTGCGTTGACAATGCCGCTCAATTCCTCATTTTCTAAAATGGCTAGTTTCTTGATCCTCGCGGACTCTGGAAAGTCAATTTCGTGGTATATCATATTCTTATACTTCTTCAACATTGTGAAACTCCGGGTGTCCATACCACTGCCGAGCGAAACCACCTGAACAGTTTCGTCCTTTGCATTTCGGGTAAACTCTTCCATCATCCAGTCTACGGACATGGTGCGCAAATATGTGCCTCTGTTAATCAATGGCAACTTTAACTGAAACGCTTCACTTAGAACTCGGTGCGCACTCATCGCAGTGTATCCTCGGCAAAATGCAAGATACTTCCGATACGCCAGATGCAATACAAGACTGTAGGGATCTTGGAAATATCCTTTACGATGGCAGCTAACTCGACAACTCAACGCGTCTAGATCTGTTGCCCGCACATAGACATCGGCTCTATCTTCTGGGGATAGGAACTCGTTCATCTTCTGGTAGTCTCTGGTTACTCTTTTATCCTCTTTTCTTTGGCTTTGCTTGTGTACTTGTGGAGCTGCAAAAGAATGTGATTGTCTAACAATACTGTGAGGTTTGTTTTAAATTGTCACTAAAAATGTGGAGAAAATCCGGGTAACCCCTTGGCGATTATGGGTACACATAAATGTGGACTATTCCAGGCTAGAGTCAAAGTGGTTGTAACTGTTAGAATTATGTGATTAGCAACTTTAACGCTACTGCACTACATAGGTTACTACTTATTTCACAGCAGTATTCATTGGAATAATATCAGTACCAGAAGTAGATCTTGTATTTAATTAAAGTGCCTTTATGAATAACGTCTTCATCTTCATCTAGATAGAGAAATCTGGCTTATCCAATTCACATTTGATTCGGTCCACTGTATCTCAAATATGTAGCAGTATATATCTCCAGCATATCAGAAAGAGAGCGAACACTTGCCTAACTCAAATAAATTACCCTCCATACCACCACTTTACTATTCTGCAATGATGCTGCTGCTTGAATCCTCTTGACATACCAAAAATTGTAGATATAAAAAAGCGGCTTCTTTCCCAAGTTTATTACCAATTCCAAACTCTCTCATCGTAGGCTCTCTTTGTCAATTCATTAGAGCCAAATACTTCTGCGACTACTATGATGCATTTCAGCCTCTGCGTTATCTGGATCCTCTTTTCAAATCTTGTGGCAGCAAAAATTGAGATGATCCAGGAGCTAGTCAACGACGAACCCAACATCTTGCTTCAGATGCTTCTTGCTAACAAGAAGCATATCTATTCAGTCAAAAGCTTGGATAAAATCAACATTCGTGTTCTCCAAATGCGGAGAATTGCATATGTCGAAGATACGAAGTCGTGGATCATTGGCGACCAGTTCAGCAGGGATTTAACTTCTCCTACATATCACGGTGGAGCCCAGCTGGCCAAGCGGGATTTGGACCCTGTTCTCGGGGGCTGTTTCAACACCACTGACATGTTGAACGAAACAATATATGCAAACTCATATTGGGATCGTTTCAATCCAACAAAATGGTTCTTCAAGCCTTTGGATAAGAACTACAACGAGGTCAGCCACGCAAATGCCCAAGAACAGATACTGAAGGGTACCCGCTTCATTCCTTTTGGCAAATGCATCCGCAACGATGCTTCTCTCCCCAGCAACTATGAGATGGGGTATTCATTTTCCACTGGAGTTGGAGCCGGACTGACCCTTTTTTTATCGGCCATACTTGGTCCTCGTGTGGATTTCCGTTTCCTGATATCGCTTGCATATGAGATTTCTGGTGCTATCAGCTGCATGATTCCTCCTCAGAAGACATTACAACTTCAAGTGCTCTACGACACCAAGAAGATACGAGGACTTCGTTCCAGAAGCTTGTCAGTTGTTGGAGCCTGGAATCCTCAGTTAAGAGATCTTGAGGCCTCTGAATGGAAAGAGGAGGACGATTATGAAGCTGTTGCTCGTTCTAACTTTGTAGTTGCCTGTGTCACTGACCCTTACCATTTGATGTGTTAGTGGGCAGATATACAGAAGGGTATAATGGTAATTGATGTCATTACTTCTTTATATTTATCCGTGTTTCATAGAATGATCCCTGATATCTTTTCTTATGCTAGCTGAGAATATTAGTTTGTAGTACGCCAATATGAATAGTTAATGTTCATTTTTCACTATACCCTTTCAACAATGCACCACCAGTTGTCCTTCTCATATCCTTCCTCTACCAACTTTCCTCCAGCAGCCGTGCAGTTTGCAGCAAGTTCGCCCTTTTTATAGAGATGGTAGTATCTGTACTTTGTTTCGTCTTGTTGCGGCTCTTCCTTGGCTTGTTCTTGCTCTATTTCTTCTTGTTTCTCCTCTTGTTCAGTGCCATTCTTTCTGCTGTTTCCATTCTTTGTCTTCTTCTTCTTGGGTTGGTTCTTCTTCAACACCCACGGGATAAGAATGTCCTGCTCATCTCCCTCTTTATAACCACGACGGGAGGTTTCCTGTTCCAAGGCCCAACAGTAGACCAAAAACTTCCCTCCCTTACGAAGACGACTTAAAATGTGTCTGATGGCCTCCACTCTTCTTTCCTCGGTAGCAAAATGGTGGATAACTGCGATACTGAGTGCAAAGTCAAATCTGTCCCGAGGATGGGGTAAATTTAAACCGTCTGCAACTCCAACATTGTAATCTCTATTCAACTGGTGGCCGCATTCAATTAATCCATCAGAACGGTCTGTTCCTAAAATGAACAACTGTGGATTTACTGCTAAATACTTGCCGTTTCCGCAGCCCACATCAATTCCCGTCGAGTAGGGCTGCTGCTCTTTAAGAAACCGCTCTACTATGGGCCACGGCTTGTATCTTGTCTGGGAGAAATGCGATGCAATTTCGTTGTAGACAGTGTGGACGAACTCGTTCTCTTGTTTCTGAGGGTCTAGCCCAGTGGAGATTGGAACTGAAGGCACAGACATCGTTTAACAGTTAAACTATCACCCTTATAATGTAAGTTACCAACCAAGTAGAATATACCTATACTATGATTCAGTTTAGTACAATTTAGAATAGAATAATAAAAGGTAATATTGTGTGTAAGTTGCGATGCGATAAAATTTAAATCACATCCATTTTTGACTGTTCCCTCTTATTAGTATGGCATGGCTTTAAACATAATTGCAATGGCTGCTACAAGTGCAATGGCTGTTATAATGGCCATTGCAGCCATATTAGTGTTCCCCCTCCAAACATATCTAACTTTTCCTGACATATGGCTGTCTGACACAACACTTCTAACAATAGAAATTCCCGTTCACATCACCTTTCTCTCCCGAGGTTTCAACTTTCCGGACTTGGTGGAAGCAGCACAGCTCCAGGTAGACATGGAGACGAAGCGGATATTCCCATCCAACTGGAAAGTGCGGTTAATCGACGATCTTCAGCTCGACTTTGATGAGGGACAACATCCTTCCAACTTCTCGAATGACAACGGTATTTACTCCAACATCACCAATGTGTACAAGAACAAATATGTGCTATATCTCTACAACTCCCTCGAAAGCAATACGCTAACCGTTTTCCCTGACGGATTAGGTGTGACACTCTATTATAACTTAGACGCCATCTACCAGAACGACTTGCCGTACTATATCACCCAGGCGGTGATGGATTACTTGTTAATTTCTGAGAGACAGATGATCAGCCAAGAAGCCTTTAACATTAATTCTGACGTTTTTGTCATTTCCCCTGACAAGTATGTAGCCCTTCCAGACGCATGGGACACGTATGGGCTTCGAGTGGCATTGTTAAATTCGTCAGATGAAATGGCAGCAAAACATCTCCAAAACGAATCTTCAACACTAGCGTACTATCTTGTCAGCGATAACTCCTCCTTTGTTGTTCCTCAGGGATTCGGTATACTCACCAGGGGAATGGAGGACATTTGGGTCAGCGATATAGCCTCTAGAATAGGGCTTTCGGAAGAGCCTTCTGGGAACATGGAATTGCGACTTTTGAGTATGACTCGTCAGTTTTGTCTTCAGGGGGTGGAAAACAATGAATTAATACTTGAGAGTCTTCTTCAATGCTTGCAGGATCCAGAAGATTCGGTATCATGTTGGGTGAACTGTAAGAATAGGTTAGCACTGGATGTATAACTGGAAGAAGAGTATTGGAATCAATGTTGATCATATAATAGATAATGCGGTAATAAAACTCATACATGGCAAATACTTGCCTCAATGAGATGTAGTATATTTTGTATATTTTGATGATAGGAAGTGATATGCTATAAGTAGTCGTACTGGTATGTGCTTCTGATCAGATTCAGTAGGTGGAATGAGTTCAGTGTTACAGTAATCTATGAAAACTTGCGCTTAATAAAAACCTGTTTAATTCCAGGTATGATATGATACCATTAAATGCAAAATTTAAATTTTAAATATACTTGGTATTTTTTGGAATACCACTTGATATTATGTAAGGTCTGAGTTGGTTCCTTTCGTGATACCCTTCCGTGGTCAGCAATATCTATTAAGGAGCTCTGAAGTCCGTATATGTGGTAATATGTGGCACGCATATTCTCATATGCTTCATATCCATTTCTTTCCTTTTGTTATACCCTGTCTGTAAAGAACACCTTTAAGTTCCTTTACTTTATTCCCTCACTCTAATCCCTGTTCTTTCCTCGGCGTTAGCTTTCCTCCATCTATCCAACATTCTTTCTTTTCGAGCCTCTACTGCCACTAGCTTTTTCTGCTAAGAACCTCTCCGCCTTATCTCCATGTTTGGCTCGCTTGTTACTTCCATCTTTGAACGCATATGTTACGCTGACTTTAGAGTTCATAAGCATACGTCCGTTCACTTTCTCAATCACTGAATCACTCATGGCAAAGTCTTCATATGTGAGCACGGCAAACCCATTGCTTTCACCAGTTTTAGCTCGAAGAATCTCTGGCACTCGAATGAGAGTCCCAAACGATGAAAATGTATCTACTAAATACTTCTCGTCCATCAAAGGGTTCAAGCCCTTAACAAACAACTTGGCTCCAACATCTGGCTTATCAGTATTTATACCAAATGGATTTCGACCTCCTCTGGTATTGCCTACTCTCATCAAATTAGGATTGGCCAATGGCCCACTCCCATGGCCCTCTCTAGCTTCAACTTTGTTCAACACCAAGTTCTTGCCGTATAATCTTATCCCCTTGAGAATACTCATCACATATTCAACATCCTCGGAGCTTCGGAATTCAACAAACCCATACCCTTGATGCGTTCTAAGAATACGATCTTTCGGGAGATTGAGGTTTCTCACAGGTGCAAACTGTATGAATAACTCGTATAGAACAGGCTCTGTCACTTGTGGATCAAGATTCCCCACATATACTGTAGCCTGAATGTTCTTCTCCGATTCAAGCGGCTTTCGAAATACTAAACTCATGACAATGAACGAACTTAGATTGAATGTAATTAAGTGTAGCTACTTTAATATGACTTGGAATCCATAGATAAATCCAAGATGCGATATCACCAAAGGCGTGCATTACACATTATATCTCTATGTGTACACATTTATCAAAATGACATCATCATCAAATTCAGATATATATTGTTCTATATTACAGGGATTTTCGACAGACTTTCCTGTGGTGCTTCACCATCTGAATCTGAAGCATTGTCTACATCGATCGCAATCCCAACTTGCGTATTATCGTTTCCATCACTTGGCTTTTCCAGTGGTAATTGCAGCTTACTATTTTCATCTTCACTCTCATTATCTCTATCTGCATCACTGTCAGAATCATCGTCACTGTCACTATCACTGTCACTGCCACTTTCACTGTCACTGTCACTACTTGAGTCATCCTCGTCATCATTACCGTTGTTGCTGGAATTATTGTTACTCTGCTCAGTTTTAATATGATCGTAAGCAGTCTCAATCGTTGTCACTTCTGATTTCAATTGACAACCAGATATAGTAACGTATATCGTAGGGTACTCAAGGACTACCTTATCCTTTATGGTATCGGCAAGTGTTATCTCGGGGGTCAATTGAATTAATTTGACTTTATTCTTTGTTAAAACATCGAGAAGGTAGAACATAACTTGCGCATCACTAGGTGCAGATTCCCTTAGCTCATTCATGGCCTGGATGGGGACGAGATCTTTTAGCTGGCGCAGCTCTCCACATCTATTGCTATTAAAGCGACGCATTTCTTCTCCGTTTGCATTTAAAAACACCCATTCAATGGTCCACTTGAATTGTCCCTCTTTCTTATCGTAGCCTGATTTATTGCTAGTTGATCTCTCCAATACAACTGGAACCGTTACAACTAATACATTCTGTCGTTTTGTCATCATTGGTGCATCATTGTAGAGCTTCTTGGCATATTGTGCCCTTGGGTCAGCAATCAATGCTGACTGATGCTGATATCGTTTGACCTGTGGACCCGTATTTCCCAGTAAAGTTCGTTTATTTATGTGCTTTTTATCTTTTTGAACATCATTTCTCATCACCTGGATGTCTCTCTCAACCCGAGTAAGGAAGTTATAGTCTCTATTCAAATGTATCAGGTTTTTTTGTAGCTCCTCACGAGTCACGAATCGTGTGGTATCAACAGCTCCCGAACATTCTGCTTGTTTCTTATGTCTCTTTACGCACTCAAGAGAACAGGTCTTAACACCACACGCAGGACACTTGTACTTAAACTCCTGGAGATGACATATGCTGCACAACATCATGTTCCACAAGTAGCCAATGTTCTCCTAGCCTCCATATATTCACACTTAATATCAGTACCATAGTGATGAGATGATCCTACCACCTTATTTGGGATACTACTATTGCTGAGTCATCAAAATATATTTGAAGACATTTTGTTAGGTAATCTCTGGACCAATTGATACTGAAAATTTTCAGAAAATGGTATTATGTAGATTCAAACCCAAGCGCAGTGTTTGATTCCATTTCACCTAACAAGCAATCAGGATTGAAGATGTTTGGCAGCAGGATTGCAAACAATACCGTGGCAAGGCAATTCATACGGAATGCCTCCAAAAAGAGAACTGTTCGTGGTTCCAATCGGATTCAAGTTCAACTTTTGAAAGACAGCCAGTTTGGAGTCAAGGGAGAAGTTTTGTCTATCAGTCCTGGGTTTATGCGTAATGTCTTGCACCACTACGGTGTTGCATGTTACATGAATGATGGACCACGTATTCCTGTGGTAGAAACACGTAAAGCTTCAGTTCAGGAAATTAAAGAACGCAAGAAGAAGGCTCAAAGGGACGCAGAAGCTGTTGAAAGGGTTTCTGCTGCAACTGCAAGCACTGCTCAGGCTGAAGCCTTGACTTTGGACGAATTGTCAACCTTGTTCAATACGTTAAAGAAGAGAACTTCAAATACTGGCTCGGCCTTCTTGTTTGAAGAAAAAACTGCCACTGGCTCTGATGCAGCCTCAGAATCTGAAAGACTTGCTTTCGGTGATTTGACCGAACTTATGCCCAGTCTGCACGTTGTTGACACTCAGAAGAACAAATTACCTCTTGAAACTGACTTTTTCAAGGGGCTCTACGGCCACTTCACCGGTGCTCAACTCACTGAAAACGACTTCAAGGTGTATAAGAACGGTAAGGAAGTCGAAGCTATTTCTGAGGTTGGTGCTTATGAGTGGCGTGTATATGCTACCGACGGCCAGTTCACCAAGTCAAGACTTGTTGTTGAGTAGACTTCATTTTCCGGCCACTGTTAATTCTTGTACATATAAGTAGCTCGTGTGTATCATACAATAATCGACACCGTCTATCAGTTCAAAGGCATTTCTCGCTCTTGAAGATCTGAGGATCTCTATGTCTGTACCTTTGTAGTGGGATACTAAACTGAAAGTTTCAATGCGGCAAGTTGTTCGTGGCAATAAAACAGGCTAATGCAAGTTAGATGTATTGCAAAAAAGTCTATTTCACCAGTGTTAACATACTATAAAATAGTTGCAATTTTCAAACAGCCTTGGAGAATACTACTTCTGACTATTGGTTTCACCGCTCTGGGGATGTAGCCAAGGCGTACTATAATCCAAAGCTGACATGTCTATAACTTCATTGATTACAACTGACGTGGATTGTTTGCAACATTAATATTATGTTCCCTTATATCCATGCTGTCCCACTTAAATAATGTATAGTAAAGCCCCTCAACCAATGTACCAATGTACTTCCAAAGAATGATACTTTAACCTAAGTCAACTAATTCCTCATAAAGGTCTTGCTCTGGGGTAAGTACAGTGGTAAAGATGTATTACTACAACAGATCACTGAATATAGCATGTATAAACCGTCACTTAATTACATTCCAACTTAACAATTCCCCAATGTAACTAACTACTCGCCCCTTCTCTTATTTAGGCCTAGTATATTACTCTTAGCATAGTTATAGGATAAAGAAGAGAAGTGGTGTCAATTGATATTTGCAGCCAGAATTAAATATAGTCGTGTCCGCTATCAGGAATTGGTTATGTGCTTATATAATCAGTTACCTAAGTAAGTAGTAATGAAATCTGGGGTTCCAGAGATGAGTTAGACCAACTTCAGTATATTTTGTTCATATCACTATTATCAATAGTTATGCCTCCCAGAGTGCAATATAGTGCAGCACACACTTCTCGAATAACGAAACGTCTTCTTGGAACAAACCTGAAGAAGCCGAATTTGCGCAAACTTCTTCCCTCTCAGTCCAAATTTGAAAAACGACTTAATGCACGAGATTCCAGTGGCGGACCAAAGAGTGAGGAATTGCTGATAATCAACTACGATGTTAGTTTTGAGTACCAACTTGGACGGAAGGATGATGTTCTTATGGCCATAGACACTATTGCTGAGCATTTGTGGGTTCACGAAGGCGAGATACCGTTGAAGGGACTTTCAGTGGCTGCTCGAGATGAGATCATAGAATTTCGCCGTCAATTGCCCCATATCATCACTGTTAACCAGTTGTATACGTTATTCGAACGCGAAGGAAGAACATTTGTGGATAAGTCGCTAGAGCTCGGCATTAGAGACGGTGCTGTACGCAAATTTGTCATCAGTAATGCTTCTCCCGTGATTCTGAGGAATAGTAAGTTCCAGAAAGTTTCGTACGGATATGAGAACATTGATGTGATATGCCGTGCCGAGTCATACACATGCCTTATACAAAGTCGAATTGACTCTGCCACAAATGACACGCACAGAAGGGCCCTTGAAGCATTGCTACTATTTATCACTGAGCATCCTACGGCGCTATTCATTGGTACGGAATTGTCTAGAGAAGACTTGACCATTCTTATTCAGTTCGGGTTCGTTACTCTTAGTTCCAACCACTTGAACGAGATCGAGAACTTATATGCCATTGCGTACCCCAATTGTGGGACATTTCTCAAATTGGTCAAGAGCGGAAGAATGTGGGTAGTGAAGACGTTGAACCGGTGTAGGTTTAAGGAGGCTACTGAGGAAGTACTAGTGTCCAAATGGGAAGGTGGGACCAAGATTACTAACATGCGGAAGCCGTATTACGGGTACGAGTTGGATTGGGTTTTGGCAGACGCATTGGGGGCTGGTATATTAGAGGTGTTTAACACGCCAGTGGGGAGAGGCTGGAAACTTACAGGGAAGATATAATCAGGTATACGAAACACATATGGAAGGTATAATGAGCATGTAATCAATGAATAAATCAAAAAAAATCAAATAATCTACATTTAAAGACGTAACAAAATCCATGTATCCATTTATATTCTTATAATTTACGATAATGCACTGAAACCTTATCATTATATGGGTTATAGTAGCTAAGTAACTTAGGGAAATTAAGATAACCACAGTGGAGTACGTTTCTCACTCCACAACTTTCAGAATTAGAGTATCGCCATCAGGGGGACTAACCTCTAACTCTTTGCTGCTTCCTGAGCATCTTCTTCTGCTTCTTCTCGGCAGCCTTCTTCTCGATCTTCTCTTGCTCTTCAGGTGACAACTTTCTCAACTTTTCTCGTTCAGCCTTTCTCTGTTTGGCCTTTTCGTCAGCCAACTTTTCCTGCTTCTCATCCTCCTCTATTCTCTTAATCTTGGCAATCTCGTTTTCTCTGGTCTTGACCACCTTCTTGGAGGTTTCAGGCTTGATGGTGATTTCCAGAGTGCTTAACTTGTCAACCACATTGAATACAGCATCCAACACCTTACCGATGTGGGTCAATTGGTCGTCGCCAGTGACCAACTTAGTCTGAATAACCACTCTTCTGAAGGGCTTCAAGTCCAAGATCTTTTCTGGTCTGTCGTGGGCCTGGTCGGTGAAAGCAATGGACTTAATGTAGGAGGCGGAGGACAAGTCCAAGGCGTGTTCCAACTCTTTGGTGAAGAGTTTCTCCTGTAACTCGTTGGCTTCGCTCATGAAAACATACGAGTCGGGCAACTTGGGCGAATCAGCAGTTCTGGTCAACGAAAGATAGTAGCACAAGTTTCTGGCCTTGTCCATACCCAACTTAGACACTATGGCAAAGATAAAATTGTCATACTCGGTGAAGGGGGTAACTTCAAATTCAACGGTGTCCTCTGGAACTTTGATCGAGTCAAAGAAAAAGGACATAAAAGTCTCAGCAACCCAAAGGAAAAGATTGTGTCTGGGCTTCAACTGGACCTTAATGCCAACCTTAGCGATGTTAGCTCTGCCGGTAGCATAGGAAGTGTAGTGATCAGGCACATCCTTGATATACAATTGATCCCTCAGAATACCGTATTGGTAGAAAGTCTTGGTGAAGTATGGAGTCAACAGAGTCAAAAACTTCTCGGTGATGCTCTTGTTGTACCAGCTGCCCAAAAAGAACAACACAACATAACCTAAGATACTCAGAATGGTCACGTACTCAATGGTCCAGTTTTGTAACAGAATTCTCTGCAAAATGGTCAATGCCGACAATTCTTCAACGGTGTAGTCAGCAAACTTCTTGACTGTCTCTGCTGTTTCCGAAGTTCTATAGTGGGTAAATGTTAGTAAACAGTGAAACTTATGCAATAGTCGGTCTTTTGAACTCCGTATTGGATAGTGACATACAGCTCATCGGCTACAACAGCAACAGCCAATGATAATAAACACACAACGTTCATGGTGGTGCGCAATTGGTGATGGTAATCCGGATTAGATTGTGGCGGTGAAACCAGTGTGACTTTTTGTATGGGAGAGTCGTTGATCTCTGAAAAATTTTGGCTTGTCCAGTTGGAGAGTTTTGTGGCTTTTTTCGGCTTCTCCAACGGAACAAATTCGGAAATCTTCCCGTCCATATACTTAATTTATGAATGCAAATTGTATATATTTATTTGCTTGCTTATTTACTACATAATATATCATAATTCTGTAACATGTGTAATTCTATGAATATACATCGATTTCAAGTATGCGAAGGTCTGCTTACTGTTTGGACCGCTTGGCAGAGTTCTGAGACTCCTCGTTGGTCTCCTGTTCCTTGGCATTGTAAGAGGCCAAACCTTCATGAACTGCCAGTTTAACCAAGTTTCTAAGGGCTTCCTCAGGGTTTTCGCTATTCAAAATTGCCTCGATCTTCTTGCGTCTCTCCTCCTGTTCTTCTGGTGATAACCGTTCTTCCGAGTCCTGCTCTGTTGCCAAGGCAAACTTAATTTCATTACCTTCAAACTTAGGTACACTTTCAAGGGGAGCCTCAGAGGCGCCTAGCAAGCCGTGAACCAACAGCTTCAAATAGTTTGCTAGTTCTGGAAACTCATCCTCTTCTTCAATGTATGCTGCAGCAGTTAATCCATCATTGTTCTTAATAGTTGTGTCTGCCTCTAACTCTTCCACCATCATCTTAGCTGTGTCTACATCTTCTGTGTGGTGTAAGGGAGTGTCTCCTTCATTGTCCTGGATATTTATGTCACCTCCTTTCTCCACGAGTAATCGCAAAAGGTCTTGGTGGCCGTACGATGCTGCAGCATGAAGGGCAGTGTATCCATTGGGATCTTTGGAATTGGCAGTGAACGAGCCTGAGTCTATATGTGCCTTTACGGCGTTAATCTGATTGTCAGCAGCTGCTACCCAGATATTCACACCCATTTTAGCTTCCTTTTTTTTGTGATGTAGTTGTTGTCGTGGAAGTTGAAGATATCTAAGTTGAGTTACAGATCATCGGTGATTTCTGTGAAATTGGAAACGTCCGGGTAACCCTTTAATAATATTTGGAACTTGATCTTGATCTTGATCTAGTGTCGACAAGTGGTGTATTATATAGAAAGTGGAGATTACTATCGGAAGAAGCCTAATACCCTCACAGAAGTTTAGTATAGTTAATTGGATTATATTCGTTGCTTCTTTTGTTGTATGGGTATTTGGAACTGGGATATTACTTTCCATTTGAGTTCACGTGCGTGGAGTCCGGGTAACAGTTTCAATATTTAGGAACTGCACCACCAGAAAAGGATGCTCCTTTGATGTAAGTAGGTTGTATAATCTGCCAACTGAAAGATAGGATGCATTAAACCTGTGAAATAATAAAATTGAAGCTATTATACCGAACCGGAACAAGTACAGCCAATATAATATTAATGATTGCGATAAATTGTAAAAAATTAGGCAATGAATTAAGTACTACCCAAATTAACAGTTTGATATCAAACTGCTAAAATGGATAATCTGATGACTTTCTAAATTTCCCCTTATTCTTGCAGCAAGCACAACATGGACATAATTACCAGCACGTAGATTCTCTTTACTAGTTGAACTTTCCACTCTTAATATAACGTTTGAGTTTTTCACGTGACACAATCTTGAAAACCAATATCAATTTCCTTCACCACATTACATTGGTTCCGTTAAACATTTGTTTCTTTATTTCAGTGCAACTACGCTTACAGAGTCCTAAAACATGGCTGAGGACGGGTCAAGGCTGAGCAGCCAATTTGAGTGGTGGAGAAAATCGCTAGCCTACAGAACAGGCATGGGAATGAGTGAAAGTGAAAAAGAAGCCTTTGAACAGGAGTACCGCATAAGACAGAGTAAGAATAGAACTTGCGAAACGTGTGACGAGGAACGTGAGTGGATGCTCCGGTACTCTCCGCTGGTGCGATTCATGATGGACCAGCTTAAGCGAGTGGGGACAGGTGAAGTACCTGAAATCAAGTGTCTGGAGTGCAATGATCTTAAAGGTGGAGGATTCCATCCTAAGGAAGGCATTCTTCTTTGTGCCAACTGGCTTAAGGACAAATGGCAATTGGAGGATGTACTCACTCACGAGTTGGTGCATGCGTATGACTACCAAACGTTCGCTGTGGACTTGACCAACTTGAAACACCATGCGTGCACTGAGATTCGTGCCAGTATGCTAAGTGGGGAATGTCGAGTTCTTAACGAGATAAGAAAGACAGGGTTAGCCAACTTTGGCAGTAAGTTCCAAGCATGTGTGAGAAGACGGGCGGTGCTTTCTGTATCAGCCAATCCTAAATGTAAGGATACAGCCGAGGCTGAGGCAGTTGTGGAACATGTTTGGAACTCTTGTTTCAACGACACTCGACCATTTGAACGGGTTTACCGGTGAAGAGTCATAACCAGATTAATTCCAGCGGCGGAAACCAAAGTGTATATAGTCATTCAAGTTGTGAGAATTGATCGTAATGGGATGAGACGAGATACGAAAGTAGTAACAGTAATAACACTAATAGTTTACTAGTAATAGTTGTGATATGAGTGTATGTGTTTATGGCACTGTTCGGTAAAACCGGGAAGAAAGAAATAAGAGCGGGATCAAATTCTACCGAGTTTGTTAGCATATCTCGGATCATAAGTGAAATCGAAATCAGTAAAAGTAGTAATAAAACACGGACTAATTAGAGTTGGGGACCCTGTTCCAGCGGTTCGATGGAAACACTGATAACTCCAAAATCTCGAAATTCTGCCAACATGTCAGGATGTGGAAATGCGGACTCAACCGACACCCTATGAAAGGCGAGAGAGTAATACTATGTCTAATGTCAGAACGTAGTGGAAATGACTTTCCAGCGGTAGTACATTTTACTGTACCTAAGAGTGACAAGTGAAGGGAGCACAGTACGGGAAATTCATAGAATGCTTTGCCGGATATAACAAACCGACTAGGCCAGTTTCGGAATTGGTGCCTACTGAATGAAACACATACGGTTATCTTTTTCAATCTTATATCCGGACAAATTTCTACTAGCATTGTCTAATAGTCATGGTAATCGATCTTACCTAATAATGTTATATGTATTCCATATTCTAATTGAAAAGTCTGCATATTATGATCACTATCATACTATATTCAACAATGGCAGCTCCCATCTCTGTACGAATTATCACCCCTAAAATGTCACTGATCACTAATCTTCCTAACCTTCAGTCTCTACCATCCGCCTTTGGACTCTATAGTTCCGTATTTCGGGAAAATCAAAAACTCCTTATTCCGTTTACCACAGTCTTCGTATTAGCAGGGCTTATTCTACAAAATACTAAATATTATTGCATTACGTACTTATATTGCATAGTGATATCGTCTCGCTATCACATTACAATGTTACCCCCACGTATTAAACTGTTACCATACTATAAACTATACTTATATTTACTTTACTATTGTATGCTGTATACTATACTACCATACTATATCTTGTTCTATGTAATGGCAGATGCTCTGTCCATCCATCCTCGGTGAGCCATACCATCTTCTGACGGCCCGACTTTCCGGTGCAGAGTAATGTCGGCCCTTAGCGAATAGGGCTTAAACCCGTGCCAGTACAACAAACTCCGGTATGCAACGTCTTTTGAGCCCCGTAATATATAAATGAACGACACTACAGTGAGTCCTGTGAGAGTTGGCGACTGGCAGTTGGCGGTACTCCAGCAATAGACTGCAGTGAGTATCGGCATATGAGCTGCACCGACCTGACTTTGTTCGTGGACGCAATTGATATAAAAGAGTGCATCCGTCCATTGGACAGATAGTTGCAGTACACTTACATTATTCCGTTATCACTTATTGATTGCACACTCCCGTGGAATATATACGTCGGCGGACAGTGGCATTCTAGATTACTTTACTCGTTTTCATGCTGTATACCTTTAACTATTGCATTACTTTATTCGTTGGCTGATTAATTGACATCACTAGAATCCTCCATCGGGCAACATTGATCCCCTTATCTTATATTCATTGACACATGACGTTGGCCAAATCTAATACTGAGGAGGAGTTGTACAGGCTTCTGCAGGCACCGAAGGAGCACAGACAGACTCTCTTGTTGAACAACGAGTTCCTGACGGTCTCCCACAATGAACGTCGGTCATCCGACTCGTCTTCGACTTCTTCGTCGGAAGAATCAGTGGTTCTCAGTGCTGATAAAGCAGGCCATGGAGAGGACTCCAACTTGAAGCTTCGGAAGTCCCAACCAAAGGAAAAGTCCCCCTATCTGGAGACCGGAGACTACGAAAGAATTAGAAACGGTATCAAACTCATCTCCAGTCAGCAGACAAAAAGATTGGCCAAAAAGAAAGAAGGAAGCGTATCTAAGGGGTTCGAAAGATACTCTTCAACCTTCAGAGATGTTCACACGTCGTCCAAAACGGTAACTATCTTGGATTCTGACGAATTCAAACACTCACAAGCCATGGGAATTTACGTGTTGTTCTGGCTTGCAACAGGATTTGTCATAGCTAACAATTTGGTCCATTCCTTCGTCTACAAACAAGAGCTGTTTATCCTAGGTCCGGTGATGTCTTTACTCCGTCAAGACTTGTTCAAAGTGGCCCTTACAGACTTGGCGATGTACTTGACCACATATGTTCCTCTTTTCATCCAACTTGCAATTAAACACGAGACTTTGACTTGGGACGGCGCTGGGTGGATTTTGCAGGTCGTTTACGATTTCTTCTTTCTCTTTGGATGGGGATATTTTGCCCTGCGGTTCGTCATGGACTTCCCCTGGATTGCACGGATCTTCCTTTTGCTACATTCTCTTGTGTTCCTCATGAAGATGCACTCGTATGGTTTCTACAACGGCTATTTGTGGCGCATATTGAAGGAGCTTCGCTTCTCGACATCTGTATTAACAAAGCTTAGAGAAGGTTACGTACCTAAGAATATGTCACCTGAGGAATTGGAAAAAATCAAAGATACTACAATTGACTCCATTAGTTTCTGCTTCTTTGAATTGCATTATCAGTCGTCTGCTACTTCTACATATCCTGCCTGCAGCCGCTTCATTGGCTTGACTCCACAGCAAGTTGAAAATGAGTTGAACAATGATACCGCCATCTTGTTTCCCAATAACATCACATGGAAAAACTACTTTTCTTACTCTATGTTCCCAACTCTCGTGTATACGTTGAACTTTCCAAGAACCGAGAGGATCAGATGGAGCTATGTGTGTCTGAAAATTATTGGAATCTTTGGTATTTTCTTTCTTATGATTATTATTGCCCAGGATTATATGTACCCCATTGTGGAAAGAACTTTAGTCGCTAGAGAAATTCCCACATTCAAGGAGAAGTCAATTCAATTCTGTTTGATTGTTTTAGACATGATTCCTCCACTTTTGATGGAATATCTCTTGACATTCTTCCTTATCTGGGACACTATCTTGAACACTATTGCAGAATTATCAAAGTTCGCAGACAGAGAGTTCTACGGCCCATGGTGGGCATGCACTGACTTTTCCCAGTTTGCCCGTATCTGGAATGTCACAGTTCACAAATTTCTCCAGCGCCATGTTTACCATTCATCGATTTCGATGTTAAACTTTAACAAAACTCAGGCAATATTCACCACTTTTATCCTATCCAGTTTGGTGCATGAATTGGCTATGGTGGTAATTTTTCGTACGTTGAGGGGCTATTTGTTGATCTTTCAAATGTCCCAAATCCCCTTGGTGATGTTGAGTAATTCCAAGCTCTTGCGGCACCGGAAGATTCTTGGAAACGTTATATGCTGGGTGGGTTTTGTACTCGGTCCTAGTTTAATTTGTAGCTTATATTTGGTTTTCTAGGTATTTATGTTGATTCTTTTAGGATGGCGTTTCGTAGAGAAATCTGATTGTCCAAAGTGAATAGAACTTCGATATAATGCATCTTGACTACGTATCTAGTTGAATAGACAAAAAATTAAAAAAAAAGTAAGATGATTTCGCCCAGGATCGAACTGGGGACGTTCTGCGTGTTAAGCAGATGCCATGACCAACTAGACCACGAAACCAACTTGTTGTAAGTGTAATAGTTCGACCCGATAAACCCTCAGATAGATCGTGTAATGCCGCAGTGGAAGCGCTTGTCTGATCCAAAGGGATGTGCTTACGTTGGTACTTCAACCTTCCGGGCTGTAGCCTAGTGGAAGGGTACTTAAGCGTGGCTTTCACGTCATTTCGAAAGCTTTCTTAGAAAAGCTCTATCTGATTCTACTGACGGCTGGGGTGAGGTCAAGGCTCAGATCACTTGCATCGCCGGTGGCTTAGTCTTCCTACATAGAGGTCCGAAGTACTTGGTTGCTTCTGGTGCTAGCCCTT
>JAKVQZ010000119.1:0-29576 GCA_030463055.1 Lizanozyma gosingica | reverse complement strand
TGGTGGTACGAACTAATTGTAAGCCTGTGGTGCGAACAATTTGGCGCACTAGGTCGGAACATTTCCTCACTATTGGTATGATTATTTCTTACCAGTCTAGTATGTAAATTTCCACGACCTATTCCGAACAATATGCGAAACCACTGTACTTTATTTCCTTTAAATACTTGTTCTACCCCCCATACTTGTGGTTTCCCCTTTAGGCGAATTTTCACTAATACGTCAACTTTCGGCATTTATCACATCACTCATTTTCATTACGAAAATCGGAGCTTGAATCACATAAAATATACCCGGAGCAGAAATGGAAATTCCGTGACACATAACGTTTAATCACAATATGATCCGTATAAAAATAGCAAAAAAACATAATTTACATTACAATATACTCTACATAATAATTTATACCTTCTATAACCAGTTAAATAAACCGGTGTTAGAATCTTCCTCACCGCGAACTTCGGCCCGTGTCAGATCCAAGAAGGGCACCAACCCCAAAGAACCATCGGCTGCAAATTCATTGGCATAGTTCAACCCATTCAAATTCACCTTAAATGGATCAAACTCAAGTATGCTCTCAAGAGATTCCGCCGTTAAATCACTATCACCGGCAAACCCTCCGTTACCTGCACAAGGACTAACCTGCGTGGGGTCTCCACCAGCTGTGGCATTGGTATCCCCCACGTTCTTGTCAAATTCTACCAGTAGCTTTTCCTGGATCTGCTGCTGTTCCATCTGTTGTTGAAGATGTAATTGTTGTGCATGCTGTCTGTCCTGGAATAACGGACCGGAGAACGGAGATGTTGTTACTGCTTCTGGAAGTGTTTCCGCTCCAAATACCAGAGCAACTTCTTGTAGATGGCGCAGAGTAACATTAGGACTTGTAGTACCCAGTGATAGGGCCAGTGGGTGAAGATCAGCTTCCTTAGCAAGTTTTCCAGAGTCTGATCTCTGAACAGGCTGCGCAGAAAGCGGTGATCTGTAAGTGGATTGGCTGGCCACAAATCCCGTCTTTGGTCCACCATTGGTCCCAGAATCAATGTCTCTGCTGACGGCTGTCTTAACTCTTATAGGCGACTGAGCTTTGATCGAAGGCTTGCGCTTAAACACATTCATCTTGCTAAGGTTGATACCCAAGATACTTAAGATAGCCAACTCAAGAACCTTCATAGAGTGTTTCGTGATCGAGCTGGGAATGTCAAAACTGCTTTCCTCATTCAAGATCCATACTGTGTCCAATAGTAATTGCTTCAGCTGCTGATGCAAGGGTCCCCCCCTTGTGTAATCCAACGCTCCCTTGGATACCCAGAGTGCTATTCTGGCTTGTTCTCTAGGGATATTAAGAGGAATAGGCAAAAGGAACGCACTTGAAACAGCGCTGTTCGATAAACACTTGAGCACTTCTAGAATTTGAATGGAAGACTGTTGTATCATGCTAATTGCCGTAACAAAGCCAGAAACGTCACTCTGTCCCTTGGTAAGAATTTCTTTCTGAGAAAGCCCAACATCGTGATGGTTGCCGTGCTTGGAAATGGTTGGCAAGTAGATCAAAATCTTAGCGTGATAAAAGAGGTATATCAACGTCAATTGCTGCCTGTTGTAGTAAGCACTAAAATCTCCCGAAATGGTATTCTGGTCTTTATCCTTGAGACTGAACCCATTGACATCTATTTCAAATTTCAATTCCGCTGGTAAATCTCTACGCCAACAATCCAACATCCGATCCTTCTTCAACGCATCACTATGGGTGTCCCCCTTTCCTGATCTTGAAAATACAGAGTCTAGAATAACCCCAAGAACTTTGCAGAACATCAAAAAGCTTAATGTCATCTTGGAAACCTTACCCAGAATCGATAACTTGGTATTATTCACAATTAAAATATTCTCATTGTCTTCGTCATCGTCCTCACCAGCACCACTCTTCTTCCCAGAGAAGGGCATGGCACATTCAATTTCAAAATCCTTCAAAAGACGAGGGATACCCAAACTGAAAGATGAGTATGTATCCAAACAATAAACACACCAGAACAAAATACGCCGGGTACCTTGCATCCGTCTCTGCAATTCAGCATTTTGAGAGTTCGAAGTTATCCCCAAGACTGCGGCAGGACATCTATGCAATCTTAACTGTTGCGCCATGGAAATAACTCTACCACGCAATTCGTAGCAGGTGGTGATATCCCCAATAACAAGACAGTATAAGAGTGACAAAGATAATATTTGCAACGATTGCATTGAACAATCCCTCGTTAAAACACAGTTGGGTTGGATAAACTGGTGGATCAATAAATCGTAGTAATTCAACAAGGCCGAATAGTCGGTACTTCGACCATTCCTTCTTAAAAATGTGTACTTGCTTGAAAGAAGAGCCAAACTAATCACTATCACCAAATAAGCACCAAATTTACTTATCCGATTTCTGAATTCGACAGTATCCTCGACAATAGGTTGTTTTTCCATAACTTTGAGCAAATCCATATAGTCTCTTAGTAACGTATTCTTGTCAACTATGGGTAACGTGACGCCCCAATCCTGGCAATAAATGGTAATTAATTGATCCAAGTCAAGCCTTGAAGCAGGTAAGCTAAGCAAATCACCCACAAGTTTTCCTACCTCTGCAGAAGATAAGCAATAAGCAGACGGCCTATTCAAAATCAACTCTGAAAGCGAATTCATTTTTGTCTTCACTTCTATGCTATTAGTGTTGCCTGTACTAGTATCCTTCAACAATGCAAGCGAGTTGGCGGTCAAGATAGCTGTTTTGGACGAATAGCCAAACAGCTGGCATATCTTAGCCAATAAAGTTGGAATAAATAAAGTTTCTTCGGTTGACCGAGGAATAGACGCAGCCACCAACGATGTCAATGCCTGTTGGTTGTCGTTCTCATGATGATTTCTCATTTGAGCAAAAGCAGTAGCAGCAGCAAATGCGCCTGGAGCAGGCAGTTGTTCCCGTTTATTATATTGGTTATGACTATTATTATTGGCATACTTTGAAACAGTGGGAGTACCTGAACTGATAGAAGTGGTTTCATCTGCGCTTAATAAACCATCATCATCGTCTTCAGACAAATAGGCCGTACGAGCGGAACCATTGAATACATTAGGCTCTGAAAGGTTCCCATTGTATACTGATCCTGCAATAGAAACAGGCCTTTCATGCACCGAATGAGCATTCGAACATCCACAGGGACAAGCATCGCCATGCTTGTGTGAATGGTCTATCATTCCCTGTTCATCGTGTAGGAAAAGGTTTGAAGAAGTCAACTTCGTAGGGCCCATAGGAACCTGGATAGATTCCCTAGCTACTGTTTGGTTTGAAGTAATTCCATTTATAGATTGTTTAGCACCAGAACCAGAATGAAAATCACTGCCAGTTGCAACTCCATCATTTGAAGGATTAAGCATGCCAAGCTGCTCATCCCGCATATCTAACAACCCAAGCAACTTTTCATTTTCCTTTTCCAACTGACGGATTCTTTCTTCTAATGTTTCTGTATACCCTTTAGGGAAAGCCCTACGAGATAACTTATCTGAAACAATACATTTGAACCCAACGGCTTCACAGTTGGAACAAGCAGGCCTTTTCCCATCACACTTTGTCTTCTTAGCTCTACACCGGTCGCAGGCCTGTGCCACTCTTTCCAAGTTACTTCCGAGGGTCTTGATGGTTCTGGTATTAGTAGTTGTTGCGTTTGGAACGGCCTTCTTTGGTTTGGCTTTTGGCTTTGAAGTCTGAGCCAAAAGATCATTCAGATCAGTGTAGATGGATCCGATATCCAGCTCTATTTTGACAGCTTGTGATGAGAACATAGTTATTTCAAAGATATATCTTATAGAAGCGTTCTCACCCAACCGACCGAGGAGGATAGATTAATGAGTTTAATATAGTACAAATAAATAATATAGCACCTTAGATATAACCACTCGATACTATAATGGAAGTTATGATTTTGCAATAAAGTCGCTGTGTTCACTCTGTATCTTAGAAGTAGAAGAGTTACTTATCGTAATCAATATGAATTCGATCACACTACCACTACTCCACCTTAAAAAGATAAGCAATACACCAAGCCTCACTCGATATAAGCGTTACTCTGGTATGTATCCTGCTTCTTCAGGTCCACTTACCGACTTTCCTATTCCGATAACTCCTATTTCTCTCCAGTGAATGAATGTGCAATTTAATGCTGAAATCTGGCGTCCACAATTATGACTACATTTTCTAATCATTTGAGTCATTGCAAATTTTCGCACTTTTTGCGCCTGCCCTTCGGTGATAAGTTCCTTGTAATACATACATAAATCTACAATAGCCACCGCAGTGGGTTCTTCGGCGATACGAATGGTCAAACGAGTCCGAGTCAAAGTAGAGTCGACCCCGACTCCAGATTTAACCCAAGTGAAAAAGCTTAAATCGGAGGATGAGCCACTTATTAAAGTGGAAATCGAAACTCCACAAGGTGCACCTTCACTGGACTTAACACCAGTCAATGTTTTCCAATCAGTTACCGCAAAAGATTTAAATGATATAGAGGATGGAATACTGCCAAAGAACTGGGACAAGATCTACAACGCCGTGGTCGACATGCGACGCCAGTTCATGGCTCCTGTTGATACTCTTGGATGTGAACGTATGCCCAATACCTTAGTACCGGGGTTGAAAAATGATAATCCCAAGGTCTTCCGATTCCAGTTGCTTATATCGTTGATGTTATCGGCACAGACGAAAGATGAAGTGAACTTTGATGCCATGAAGCAGTTGCACGAGCACCTAAAGTCTGCCGGTTTTGAAGATGGACTAAGTCTACCTGGAATTCGACTGCTTTCAGTGGCTGAAATAGACCGATTGATTGGCAAAGTCGGCTTCCACAACCGTAAAGCTGGCTACATCAAAAATGCGAGTGATATTATCAACGAGCAGTTCGGTGGTGATATTCCGAATACCCTTAAAGACTTGGTACTGCTACCTGGTGTGGGTCCTAAAATGGCCCATCTTCTCCTACAGGCGGCATGGAATATCACTGAGGGGATTGGGATAGACGTTCATTTACACCGATTAGCCAACCAATGGCGTTGGACAGACGGGAAAACCGCTAATCCTGAGAAGACTCGCGTGGAGCTTGAAAAATGGCTTCCGCGTCGATTCTGGCACGAGATCAACCCACTTCTTGTTGGGTTTGGTCAAGCCGTATGTGTTCCACAGCGGCCTAACTGCGATGTGTGTTCTCTAGCATACGAAGGGCTTTGCTCTGCCAAAAATCGGGCTCTAGTACCTTCGAAAAACCATAAACCCGAGTTTTCTCCAGAAAGGTTGGCTAAAATCGCAAAGCAAAGAGCAGATCTCTCTGCTCTCTTAGCCTGCTATTATACTCCATCTTCGACAAATACGCCATAGATATGTCAATCTAAGTTAATCCGTGTTATTTAAGGTTCTGGAGTTAAGAACACCCTAGACCCAATGGAACCCCAGATTTTCTTGCGACACAAAATGACATGGAACATTTATATCCGAGCGAATGAACAGAGAACATTGAATGCATTACTTGAATTTATTTACAGGAGACGGGAAATAGAGAATACTCTGCGACAATAGAATATTGGACAGGGTCTAGGACAGACATTTACAACAAGTCTACAGGTTTAGAGAAAGGCATAAATTACTCAAGAAAGCCAAAGCATATACTACAACACTAATTATATAGTTGCGATTAGGGATTCATAAGAACAAACTGAATTAACAATACTAAATCACATCACAATTTATTACAATACAGATACATTACATTAGGTTCAACTTGTCATTGCATTCCGTCATTTCCTTTCTGACTAAAGAAAACTCAGAGAGAAAAACACAGAGAATATGCCTGCATTAGTTAGAACGTTACAACGATCCATAGAATGTTCCAGATTTATACGAACGTTTCTGACATCTGCTACAAATGGGTTTGGATCGCTTCCCTTAGTCGATAATACAGGTCTTCCCAAACCACCACCTTCGGTAGGAATCAATCCTGTGATCCCCCCACTTCAATATGATGCCACCCGGTTTAGAGAGTGGATACCCATCACCCCCTCAGAGAACACCTCCAACAACATCTCGGTGCTTTCATACAACTTGCTTTCACGACACTATGTGTGGAGACAGGTGTTTGGCTATTTGGACCAGCTGTATCTTGATTGGACCAACTACCGGTTCCCACTAATTAACAACACAATAAGGCAACTCCGATGCGATATAATGTGCTTCCAGGAGATGGAGTGCTTTATGTACCAGCATTACTGGAACAGCAACTTCCCTGGCCCCAACTACAAATCTTTCTTTATTCGTAAACCGAATCCCAAGTACTGGGGGAATAAACCGAGCGAGTTTATGGACGGAGTCAGCATCTTCATTAACACCGACCGGTTTGATATTCTCGACGAACTGGAAGTGGTGTTTGCAGAGTACATCAAGGATAATCGGAAACAGTTTGAGTGGACTGAAGATCTCATGGCCCGAGTTATTCCGAGAAATACCGTCGCCATGCTTGTGAAACTCTATGATAAGGTGAGCAATAAAGTGGTGTTCGTCACCAACACGCACTTGTATTGGTCTCCCAAGTTCAACGACGTCAAAGTCCTCCAGACAAAGTTACTCTTATCTATTCTCCACGAGTTTGTCACCAAGAGTAAGGGTGTCAATGTTGAAGACCCGCATATAATTCTCTGTGGTGATTTCAACTCCACTCCCACGTCTAAGGTGTTTGAACTTCTTGGCCATAACGATCTTTGCGTAGACAGCTGTGAAGAATTCGCGTCTTTTGATTATGGTAAGGACAATTATTTGGTATCTCCTACGGGGAAAATAGTCAATCCATTCCATCTTCAGTGTGTGTACCAACGTCTGCTCAACGATAAGTCACTTCGTTTTACCAGCTACACAAAGGCACTCACAGAGGTGTTGGACCACATTTGGATCAATAAGAACCATTTCAACATAGTGGACATTTTGGGTCCCGTGGAAAAGGATTACTCTGACTCAGTCAACGGTTTCCCCAATAACCAGTTCCCTTCCGATCACATTCCTTTGGTGTCTACTTTGTCGTATATTTAGTTCATGTTTATTTATATTGACAATAATTCAACGATAAAGTTATGCATAAATCAATTGCGATAATGGACGGTTTTCATGAAGGTTAATTAAAAAGGTACAACACTTATCGTAAATATGGTTATCTTGCAAGAAATACATATTGTAAGATATTCTACCAAATGTAGCATAAATGTAGCGAAACCTAACAATTTGTTAGCTTGAGTTATTTACTGGTTCTTCCTGAGTTCTCTTCATGATTTTGGTGAGAGGTGAATTATTCTGCCAGGGTAAGAAATTGCAAAATCTTACAGATATTAGATTATTAACACAGGGATCAGAGCAGTAACTATACAATTGTAGATTTAATAATTATTCCATGGATCACAATAAATATATTTATACTATTGGAATACCAGTACTATGGATATTGGAAGCAAGACAACAGTAATACATACGCCAAAATGTTCCTTAACATATAAAGATGAGCTGACATTACAAAAAAACTATTACAAGAGAAGTACACTAAAAAAAATGCTTCCGTACCGCATTAACTGCACCAAACAACAAGAGCATTACAATGAAATTGATGAATCAGATAGAATAAGAAGCAGAAAGAATCAGTCTCAATACTACTGGGGAGAAAAAAAAACAAAACTACCCAACAGGATAAGTGTATCCTGTGGACACATCGAATAACATAATATAATATAATATTATATCTTTCAAATTACTACGTTCACCAGTGCTGTACCTTAAGTAGCATTCCCAATGGCTCTACAAAACAATCCTATATTGTAATTTGACTAATACCTCCATAGTAAACCTATTATCAAAAAAGTCGTGTTCACCCTTTTTTTACGCCGAAATCTTTTGATGGCACCAGCAAAAATATCGATTTCTAAACTGTACTCTCTTCCAACTCTCTCCAATCCATCCTGATGCAATTAAAGTAAAACGACAGCGTATATGGTAGACGTCTAGCGTGTTATGAATATCAACAAATATCAACAGAACCAAGTTCCAGGTCAAGTCCAGGCCCAAAATTTACAGGCACAACAAGTGTTGTTACAACAACTACAACAGGGCCAGCAACAGGGCCAACAAGGTCCACAGGTCCAGCAGGGCCAGCAACAGGCACAGCAGCAAATCTTCGGCCAGCAGCCTCCCCCAGGTACTTATTCGGATTCTCTTGCTCAGAGTGGATATCAAAATGGCTATCTGAACTCGTTCCAACGGTCCCAACCTCACGCCTTACAACAGCAGTTTTATGCCCAACAGTTTCAACAACAGCCTAATCAACAATCTGCGCTCCAGAACCAGAACCAGAGCCAGCCTCAGCCACAACAGGCCCAGGGAACGCTTCCTCCAGGTCAGAATCCCTTGCTGTTCCAACCGCAATACCAGGGTAATCAACAGGGTCAAATGCTCCCTCCTCCCCAGCAACAACAGCAACAACAGCAACAACAGCAACAACAACAACAACAACAGCAGCAACAACAACAACAACAGCAAGCGCAACAACAGCCACAACAACAATTGTTTGCCCACTCATTATTACCTCAACCTGGCCAGCAACAATCTCAGCAGCCTCAACCTGGACAACCACAACAACCAGGTCTAGGAAATGTGGGTCAGAGTAACGGCCAGAAGTTCTCTATCGCTATCGATAAGCCCAACTCAGTTTACTGGCAACATCAGGTGCAGTTGTGCCAAATGTCAAGAGGTGCAACCTCTCCTCATTATTATGCGAGACAATACGCTTCCAACTCTCGTAAGGGAAAGAACCCTTATAGCAATGATGTGAAGGCCATCACTTTGGTCGATGCCACTAAGTCATTGTTGGTGATGTTAGAGGAACAGGAAAAAGCTAACGGTAATGGAAATAGTGTTGACACACCTCCAGTCAATAACGCATTATTGTACAACAAAAAGTTGGCCCTGGAGTTGGATGACGAGCATCTCCAAGAGGAACAACGGATGAGAAAAAAAACTCACGGGAAACAGTTGTGGTGTCAATTAGATTTATGTGGACAAGGATTGACCAACATCTCACTCAAATTGTTTCTGTACGACTTCTTGGAGTCGTTGTACTTGAATAACAACAAGTTAACATCTGTACCTCCAATTATCAGTAAGTTGAGAGGTTTGAGAACGTTGGATTTGTCACAAAATAGAATTTCCGAATTGCCCAGTGAATTGGGTCTCTGCTTTAATTTGAGATACCTTTATTTGTTTGACAACAACATTCGCACTTTGCCAAAGGAATTTGGTAATTTAATTGAATTGTTGTTTTTGGGTATCGAAGGTAACCCTATCGATAGTGGTGTCGCCAATTTAATTGCCGATAAGGGTACCAAGAGTTTAATCACCCATTTGAGAGACTCCAAGATTGACAGCATTCACCCCAAGCCAAGATTATGGTACCAAGTTGAAGAAGATGGTGAAATTGTTGAACCTGCCACAGAGGAAATCCAAAAGGGTGATATCAAGGGTGATTCTTTCACTTTGATGTCGTACAATACCTTGTGTCAGCACTATGCTACCCCCAAGATGTACAAGTACACACCCTCATGGGCTTTGGATTGGGAATTCAGAAGAAACCACTTGAAAGAAGACGTATTGAAGTATCAGACCGACATAGTGTGTATGCAAGAAGTTGAGACCAAGACTTACCACGATTTCTGGGTTCCATTAATGCTGCAATTGGGTTACAAGGGTGTGTTTTATAGTAAGACTAGATCCAAGACCATGAGTGAAACTGATTCCAAGAAAGTTGATGGTTGTGCCACATTTTACAAGAGCGACATGTTTAGTTTACTTCAGAAGCAAAACTTTGAGTATAATAGTGTTTGCATGGGATCTGACAAGTACAAGAAGACTGAGGATTTGTTCAACAGATTTATGAACAAGGATAATGTCGCCTTGATTACATTTTTGCAGCATACTTCCTCTGGCGAGAAAATTATGGTTGTCAACACCCACTTGCACTGGGACCCTGCATTCAACGATGTCAAGACATTACAAGTTGGGATTCTTTTAGAGGAGCTTCATGGGATTTTGAAGAAGTTCCACCACACCCATGCGGATGACGATGTCAAGGGACTTTCGTTGATTATCTGTGGGGATTTCAATTCTATTCGTGGTAGTGCTGTGTACCAGTTGTTCTCGAGTGGGTCCGTCCATAAGCACCAAGACTTGGAGGGAAGAGATTATGGCCGGTTCACGGATTCTGGATTCCAGCATGCGTTCAAGTTGAAGTCAGCCTACGACACCATTGGCGAATTGCCCTTCACCAATTTCTCTCCCGGGTTCACTGACGTGATCGACTACATCTGGTACAGTACCAACTCATTGCAGGTTCGTGGGTTATTGGGCAAGGTGGACATGGACTATGTCAACCACTGCATCGGGTTCCCCAACGGCGACTTTCCCTCGGACCACATTCCATTGGTGACCAACTTTGCCATCAGACAAAGTACAGCCACCCACAAGAAGCCCGACTTCAAGCCCGAGTTCAAATCGGGAGGCTCCAGGAAGACTTGAACGATATTTAATGAGTTTATGTTCTTTTTTCTTCTTTTAACTTCTCTTCTACTTCTTTCTGTACATTAATTCTTGCTTATTTTTTGCTTCTTTGTTACGTCATGGGTGGGTTTCACAACTGGCTGTGTATCCATATATACTACCTCCATTAGCTTACTTACATATATACCTGTGTCGTCGTGTATCAACGGCCAACAATAACATAGATCTTTATATCCGCTTTAATGTATTTGTAAGACTGTCTGCCCATGACGTCAGAGCTCACGTGTTTTGAGATTTTCCGAGCGCGAATTCTTTTGGCTGAGACTGAACCATATATAAGGTTCTGGTTTCTCAGTCAACAGTTATAGCTTACGTTATTTTTTATTAATTATACAGTTATTACTCCTACTATATTTCTATATATATTTCTATATATATAGTTATACATACAGTCTACTATATAGTCTGCTTACGTTCCACAGGTATAACTACCGTTACTTGCTACTAATTCTACCCCTTGTCAAAAGGTATATCTGGTGCTGCAAAAATGTCTCTCTTAAAGTGCAGTGAAGCAGACTATATCGATGCTCACGGCCACAAGGATCAGTTTGAAAAGTACAAGCTGTTCAGAGACAAGTCCAGAAGTGATCCTGAGCTCTCCAAAGAATTTCCGTGGACCTTCGAGGTTGTCAATGGATTTTTCCATCAGTCGGATGCAGCTACTGAAGACCGCACGTTTAACTACGTTGAAAACAACTTTGGCCGGATGAAGTCATGGGAGGAGATCATGAAGGCGTTGGACAAGCTCAATGCCTCAGCTGCACCCAATGAGTCGTACAAGTTGATTTTCTGTGCCAGACACGGTGAAGGGTACCACAACAGAGTGGTAGCAAAATATGGCCTTGACGAATGGAACAAAAAGTGGCACAACCAAACAACCGACGGTGAATACATCATTGGCCCTGACCCCATGTTGACAGATTTGGGAATTAACCAAGCTAAGGAGAACCGAGAGGCTTGGAAGAAAGAATTAGATTTGGGTGCACCCATTCCTCACAGCTTCTACGTCTCGCCATTACAGAGATCGTGCTGGACCTTGCACCATACATGGGACGGTTTGAGACCAGAAGAAAAGCAACCCATAATCAAGGAAATCATTCGTGAAACCTTGGGTGTTAATACTTGTGACAAGAGATCGTCCAAGCTGGTAATTGAGTCGCGTTTCGGCCAACTCGGATACGTTATTGAAGACGGTTTCGTCGAAGAGGACGAATTGTGGGGTCCTAACTACAGAGAACAATACTACGAACAAACTATTCGTATTGACAATTTCTTACAAGAATTGTTCAACCGTGAATGGGACGAAGCCACCAAGCTGGTCAACAGAGATGATCTCCATACCATTGTGTCCACTACTACCCATGCTGGATCCATCAGAGGGTTTATTTCTGCTCTTGGTCATCGTCCATTTACCATTTCCACCGGTGGGATGATCCCTATATTTGTTAGGGCCACTAGAAAGGTGGAATAGATCTGCTGACATGCTTATGCACATTAGCATATTACCTTTGGTGACAATTAATAGATACAATTAGAAGAATATGAATAGAATGCTTTCTTAGATGGTAGAGAATCCAGGTAGTATGCACTCAACCCCATCCAACCCCCCACTTTGACCCCTCATTGAACCTTCCGCACTACCCCCACAAACTACAGATCCATAAAATGTTCCCCCACGCTCCTCCCCTATAAAAGATGGCTCTGAGGTATAATACAATAATAAACTAAGACGCCCTGAACCGATCAGAACCGATCGGAACCTGGCGAAATCTTTGTGGTTAATAATGGGGCACCAATAATACTAAAATTGCTTGTGTTTATCGATTGCAATTATTTAGTAAACGTAAAATGTAATACAGGAATTGTTCTTGGTAGCGCACATACAACTAAATTTCCACGTCTTTAAAGAACTTATGGAATATACGCCAGAGAGTAGTAATAGCTACCTCGTAATGCTATTATGAGCTACTATGCGTACTCTTCCCTATACTTGCAGAGTAACGTCCATTCTGCAATGTAGGTAAGTGTTTGTACCTGGATACCCTGTGGGAAAAGACATTGTGTAAAGATTAATTAAAGCAGTATTCACATCAAGCTGGATAAAAGAAATTAAGATAACAAATTAATATAAGAACCTTGTCTGAAATATACACTTTTATATTATGCATAATAGAAGTGCTATTTTGGAATTGTTTTGCAAAATCTCTACGTATTAGAAGTTGATCATTTGTGTTATCCCGACGCTTATGTCCCATGCACTATAAACGATAAATGCAACTTTAATTAATTCGGCTCCACGCCTTCTGATATCATATATATTGCCTTCGCTAGTCATTAAGACACCATCCTCTATGAACCTCACTTTCACAACTATGAACTGTCATATCATGGTCTCTACTATCACAGAAGGAGAATATTAAGGTAGGGTTGGCTTTGTGGTGGAAATGCGGACCAGACAAAATTCTAAGACATAAGTTACATCCCAATTGGAGTAAGCAATCACACTTGATTATAAGAACCTCTGACTTTACCAGCTGTTGTTCTCATTGTGGTTATAATTATCCGGTACCCGTTCATATCCAGTGTAACGAGATCTGGTTATCATTATTGTGGTCCCCAGCAGGCGATTTAGATTGCAACATTAAAGGTGATATGTTCAAGTGTACCTTTACCCCTTTCAATGGTTCCATGCGATGCCATCCATACAGATACAGAGTACGATTGCAGATTTCTCCACCAAGGCACTTCAGTATTGACCCCAGTCGAAATCGATTATTGAGGAATACCGTCAAAAATGGTAATTATTTTCAGTCAGATACCACAGACGAGAATAAGGATCTTCCTTCCGATCCACAGGACGACTCTCCAAGAGTACCTACGACGGAGGAGAGATTGCAGAAACTCAACAACCATGAACACAGAATTATCTTGGACAAAAGCCGAGCGGTTTCAAAACATCATTTGCCACAAGAAAACTCCCATGAAAGTAAAAACGAACAAGAACAAGAACAAGAACAAGAACAAGAAGAGGATGAGGAAGAAGACGAAGAGCGGGTATTAAAAGCCAAAGCAGAAGAACCACATGCAAATGTGTCTGTTAAAGAGGAAGTAAATCATGTTTCTCTGAATTCGCAACTGATGGAGCCGGCTCCTGATGCGACCGTGGATGTAAGCCACGAGCTGGAGTTTGAGCCTCTTATTGATAACTTTGAGGATATGGAACCTTACATTGACACTCATGCCTGCTATGTTGAATTGCGAAATGCGGGTTTCACCAGTACTCAGGCTGATATCATAATTGATATCCTCTTGTGTCTGCTCAATGAGAAGTTAGCCAAATTATCAACTAAATACTCGCAAATGTACGAGTTGGAGAATGAACGATACTTGTTTGAATCGGCCCAAGAAGAGTTACGTGTTGATGTGACTCGATCTCGCGAGCAACACATTCACGAGATGATCAGTTTGATCAATATACTAGAGAGAGATTTCAGTATCATCAGTGACGAATTATCGACAGAGATGATCAACATGAAAAATGCTATCGAAGTGGCTATCAATGACCAGAAACAGGAAAACACATTACTCAGTAAGCTGATTATTCTTAAGATCCAGGAAGCAAACCACAAGATTACCACAGAATTGATTTCTTCTATGAGATCTGAGATTGAGAGTTTGAGATGGAACTTATCTCGGTGGGGTTTGATGGCCATCATAATCAGTTTGTTCAGTGGGTGTTCCATGATGTACTTCAATCGTGTTACTCGCACAAAGAAGCAGGACACCCACGAGTTCACTCCTTTGGTAATCTATGAACCCAGTGAGATTGATGAGGACGACTACCACACAGATTTGGACAAAAGTGTCATCGCCTAACTAGATAGTGTAGATACGAAATTCACGTGACCATAACAGGGCGTATTTGATACAGCAAATAATAATCGAGAGCTAAAAGAATCTTCATGATAACCATCTTCCTTGTTTTTCACCATTTTCTTGTACGATCATATGCATTCATATTAAATCAGATGCCTTTCGATTCTTCGCCAGATCCATGCAAGCCGGAGGCATGTGCTATCCAGAATTGTCTACAAACAAACCAGTATAATGAAGCAAGATGCACCAAGGTGATCGATGCCTTATATCTCTGCTGTAAGCAATATTATGAAGCAAATCATACAAAGGAGCCCACCACATGTTGTCCCAAGTTCAATTTACTCCAGCTCAAATTAAAGCAACGGGAGTTGGGACGAATCGACGCCGAGCTCTTAGATACCTCCAGGAAATGAGACAAAGGTTCATATAAGATACGTTAGAGGGTAGACCTACATGTTTTCATTTTCATTTTTGATATGCATGTCTTCTTGTCAGTACAAATGATGTCGGTTTAGAACCGCGTAGTCAAACTAAGAACAGTGAGACACGAGCATTACAGGTTGGGCAAAACCATTAAATCTAAGGACAGACCCGAGCACGAAATGCCACCACACGTGTGGCATAGTCTATACGTGGAGGAAATACATATAGACCGTGACTCTAATGGGCGCCTACATTAAAGACATTGTATAAAGAAGTAAAAGAAGACAAACAGAAAAAATGAGCAGCATCACCTCTATTTATACCTTCGCGGTGAAGGGAAAAAAAAGTGCATTACTACGTGCGGGTAACAGATGTGACAAATGCATAATTATAAAAAGTGTATATGCAATCTAGTGAGAATATATAAACCTGATTTAATCCTTAGTATTTCCCTGTCGATCGTATTCGTGAATATCTGGAAGATACTCCTTCAAGGGAGAGGTATCCTCGAGCCAAAGAGATTGTCCTGAAACGTTTTGGATAGAATTGTCTATTTTAACTGACTCGTTAAACTCCCTCAATGCCTTATCTATATTACTAGGTTCCACGCCCAATTCCTTCAATTGCTTACGTAGCATAGCGATATGTAAACTCATCTTGAAGTCGCGTCGGTCCGCCTTTTTCCGTTCAGCTAAGATCTGCACGTCTCGCTGTTGAGTCTGTTGCTTGAACCGAGCCTGGAGTAGCTGCTTGGTACGAGCACTGATAGCAGCGGTTTCGGCTTGTAATTTCTCGGCCCTAATGCGTCCAATGTAGTTATCTAGGGTCAAGTAGATCAACGTGCACATAGTGGCGAGAAGTACTAAATCCTTGACAAGATCGCTGTTATGAGGTGACTGGTCATTTTGCTGAATGGTGTGCTCATTGTATGGGGGGACGCCTTTTGATGAAGCACCCTTTTCATGATAACTTTGGAAATCTCGATTTGGCTCAAGCGACTTTGTATGCAATTCTGAACTTGTATTTCCACTGCTTTGAAGATCACTGTAGGTCTTTGGAATGCTATTGGGATTGCCAAAATGAGTCGGTGGAGGAAAAACCTGTGCACTTCTGACCGAGGCTTCAAAATTATGGTCGACTCGTTTCCCCAAAGGAGCCAACGACCGCAACCATCTGATCATCCCTCTCAAATGAAAACAGAACTCGTTTTCTGTTAGCTAAGGAAAGTTGCTTGTCTCTAACTACTACCCAAAATTCCATATATAGTCCCAAGGGAATAAGTCAAGCCAAGTAGCACAAAAACGCCTACATCCAATAGGAACTTAGTTCTTTGAGAGGTGAAATTGAGTACACCTATTCTAGTTATATAGCAATGCATTTATACGTTAAGACTACATTCATGGGACAGATCCTGAAGCTGTGTGATAATTAAATATACATTATGGTAACAGATATTTGAATCATGAAGAAGAAAATGGGGATTCAAGGTAATGGCAGGTGACCATTTAGTGTCTTCTAGATTCGGCAATGACCTTTTGCATTTCTTCAACCTTCTTCAAGGCTCTCTTGTGGGTACCCAATCTCTTCTTGGCCAACTTCTTAGCTCTCTTTTCACCGGCGTTTCTGATCAATTCGATCAATCTTCTTTCGTAAGGAGCCAAACCAGCAACTTCGCTGACAATGGATCTAACGAAAGCAGTTCTCTTAGACAAAGCACCCTTTCTGTAAGAGATCTTTGGGGCGACTTCCTTAGCGGTGGTCTTGTGACCCTTGTTCAAACCAACAGCAATACCTGGACAGAATGTTAGTATTTTGAAGTTATCATTTGAATAGTAGGGGAAGACCTTGAGAATGGGAATGGGCCTCAAATGTTGTTAAATGTTTGGAAATAAAGAAAAGGGAAATAATATCGTTATGCCTTTGCTGCTCACAATAATAAGTGCTTAATTAAGGTGAGCATGTTTGCGATGAGTTGCTCGAATTTTGATAGACGCTGTTGTTGGTAATCTCAAAAGTTTGGTCATGGACTATTTGAAACAATTCCTTCTGCCAAGGAGTATATATACTTGATGCCTCTCATTTTCATATGTTCTAGCTCTTATATCTCATATGGTTTTACTTCTCAATTTGATATTGATTCTAGGATTTTTTTGGGAAGTTATAAAGTAACTGGTGACATTACGACACCTCGAATATTAAACAGTTCTACCTCTTGTCAAACATATTCAACATTATAAACTCTCTCAAGCTGGTCTGTTCCCACGTATACATCTACCACATACCTGATCTAGCCATTTTTATCTATGATTTCGATGTCTATTAAACAGTGAAAGAAGCTAGGTAAAATTTTTCTTCAACCAGTTGAATATTTCACTAGTGTTTGGTAGTGGAAAATTTTTTGAGGAAACGGCAAAGATGGACTGTAGATGCCACGTGACCGACTTTAATGTCGTACAAAATTGCTATGTAATGTCGTACAAATTCTAAGTCCATGTCGCAAGAATAATGTGTAAACATTACGTGCATATAGTGGGTTTGGATTCTAACTGCACTAAAATTGGTCGAGTCACCTAATCACGTGAATATCAATTCTATCACGTGGAAATTTACAGGGTTTACACCCTACTATGTCATGCTCGTGATCTTTAATGGAGTTTAATTTGTGTATATACAAGAAGCTATTATGATATGAAACTATTTAAAAGGTTAGCTTTTGGTGGCCATTACTTTCGTGGCAATTATGCAGTAATAGGGGAGAAGTCAAACTTGTAGTGCTCCAACTTGCTGACCAATTCTTCCATCGATAAGACGGTGTGCTCTCTAAGGAACTTGTCCCAGTCAAGTGGGGTATATGTATCTCTTCTTGCATATTCATACAACTCCTTCAACAATCTAGTTCTTCCCACAACCACTTGCTTGCCATCGGTGTGAATATAGTAGACTTGCTTCAATTCACCATCCTTTTCAACTTTTGGTAATGCATTCAATTCCTGCTTTGTCATAATTTCGTATCTCAACTTCCAACCCTTCAATCCCATAGTCTTAACTCTAGCAGGCTTGTCCTTTGTTAAGTAGTTATCTAATCCGCCTTCTCTGTCGATAGTCTTCAAGACTTTAGTACTTACTTTTGTCTTAATCAGTCTTCCTAAAGTTTCAGACCACAAACTGGCTCTAACAATATTAGGTCTATGGGCTCTCAAGTTTTTGTTCCCACTCTCACTGCATGTCTTAGACAGCTTTCTTTCCAACCCACCGTATAAACCACGGTTTTGGTACTTAAAGAACATAGCCTCATATTTGTAATCGGGGACCAATTTCTTCTTCAATGGGATCTTGAGACCCTCGGCACTGTCACCTGCTTTGTAAACGGTTTCATCAATAGGCTTGGCGTATTTCGTGACCTTCCAGTACTTCTCCTTCAAGGCAGAAGTTGAAATGCTCAATTGTCGTTGACCACAAATCCATACCGATGGTGTGGTCATAGAGGATACTGTTGATCCCAAAGTAGAGACCACAGATCCTCTAGTAAGGGCACTGAAAATGCTCATCACTTCTCAAAGCCTCCTGGACAAACGTGGAAGTGATAGTACAAATCTTCTCCAGAAGATGCAGATCAGTAGATCTCTTGTAGATTGTTGGTATTATCAAACACTCGTTTGATGAACCCCTGGTTCCACTGTACCAATCGTTTAGGTTGGAAAATTTTCCATTCGCTCAAATTGGTGATGCGACATGAATTACTAAAACAGGAAATATTTTTCACAATATTTTGCTAGATGGCTATGGATTCTCTAACTTCGGAGGAACTCAGATATACAGATCTTACCAAAGGGTGGTGGGTGTAAGCATTCGATATGGAAATAAGAGGTACAATGTTGCGTGATAGATGCTTTACTTTGCAATAGATTTTGATACTATTTCGCAGCAACTAAGACTGGGTGCGAGGATCAAAGAATCAAAACGTCTGGAAAGATTAACTGTACTGACATTAAAGACTAAGTTAAATGGTTTTACCATTATAGTAGAGTGAACTCCATAGACGACGTTTGAATGCTTGTGAATATATTTAAGTTATTCCATATAGTAGTCAACATTTGAAATTTAATAACAGTATTAATCTATGACACTGAAGTTTACTCATTTCCTCAAAAGATTGCGACTGTGGTATACAAGTGCCAGTCGCGGTGCTATTCTACGAGTACACTTTTCATTCCTTTCTTTCTACTACTCCGAGCTGAAATGAGCGTTTCCTACAATAATACTCAATAAAATAGTTCAGATTTGGCTTCTATTTTTTTCAATAAGTAGAGGAAATTGCCAAAAAAGAAACATAAAAATCTCAACACTTACAAGGATATACTAAGCCAATAAAATAACGTGCTTATTAAATATACGGAAAATCGGATACTACGATGGGACGACTTATGGTTGGTGTTTCTATTTACATCAGAAATCTTTCATTCTCCCTATTGGCTTAATACAATACTGAACACAAGTGCGAAATAGGTAAATTAATGGGCCCCATATGCTACACATATTCCACATTGAGAACACATAGAACAATTGATCCCAGCCCAGCGAGCGACTGTGCGTGAGCGTAGGACGAATCAAGGTGTAAGTAGAAGCGAGCGAAGGAAGCACCAGATCCTAGAAGACATTGCGCAAAGGCCCATAAGTGGGATATTGCGAACCGTAGTTCAATGAAGAACCTGCCTACAGAGTTCCATTGTAATGCAGATTTGGCCATTTAGCCTTGACACAATAGAGAGTGAAAAAGGGAGTAATAGAGAAGAGAGAAAGAGAGAAAGAGAGAATGATGCGTTTGTTTTCTATTAACATTCTCAAACAAATTGGCCAATTAAGTACAGCTTTCACATGGAGCAGTCGAAAATAGTCCTTTAAAAGAAGAACGCTGCAACACAGTGGGATAAAAATGCGATATTAATGATACTTGACCTTATTTTATGGCAATAAAATGTACTACATCGTCTCTTTGATTCTCAATGGGCAAGTCGTGCAACTTACGCTACAGAAACCCCAGCAACCGATGGACATCTATCGGAAGTCTGCATTAGTGCAGGAAGAAGCAGCTAAGTAGAACCTGAGAATTAGATATACGCTAGTTTTTGCCATTGCGAGAACTAATATTGACTGTCAGTATGTGTGTTTATTGGCATATTGGGCAAACTTGCACAGTATCTGAATCCATTGCACTCATAACTTCAATGGTAATGTGAATCGACGATGGTTTAAGGTCTTTGAGAGGCCATAGTTGGAGTATATAATAGGAATATTCAAGTAAGGTAAACAATGTAGAAAGCATTATTGTACAAACACACACGTAAGGGTTTACTTATTCGGAGACATATTTCTTGCGACACACATTTGATTATGGTGAAAGAACAAATAGAATGGCTTATACAAAACATATCCTTCCTTAAGCAAATACGTCAGTAAATTTATAAGAATATGGAAATGTGCTTACATAGGTGCTTACACCCATATGCACATACCTAAAACTTTAATGTAATCAAAAATACTTGTATGGTGACTGAATTTTTTTGAAAGAATCTACATCCATTGTCCACTGTTATGCTCACGACCAAAAGAGAGGTCGTGCACCACCTCATCGCTTCATCCCTTATCTCTCATATCCAAAACCAACAACACCCCATTTGTCAAGACTGTCTTCTACTCATCTTCTCTGTCTGAAACTGTCTGTGCTGCCTAACTGTAGCACGCTGTCTTGTGGCATATCTGCTCCTGTGCTAGCGGCGATTTAAGTTTTTGGTTCTTTTTAACCACTGAATTTCTTATTAGGTTTTTATCCCTATTTGGTCGTCGATACTGCCTTTTTCCTCCTGGGCCTACTGCGACTACTATTGGTAATCGGTTCAATTCCATTCCTCCATTCCTCATATAATCCACAGGAGCCCTTCGTCCACCGTCTGTACATTGCATAAGCAATCCAGAGGAAATAAAATTGCCGATTGTTTGCAGGCCAAAAAAAAAAGCCAGCAACTGAATATATCCATCTCCATAACTTATAGCGTTGGGACGCTGTGAAATGGCCGATTTTGCAAAGTCTATCTTGAGCTTAAGCGGATTCCACAGAAAGCAGACCCCACAACAATTTTCCCAGTCCCCACAGGCCCAGACAAAAGAGCCTTGTCCACCTTCTAATAGTACAACTCCAAGCGCTACTACTTCCATGGATAACCAAGAGAATATAGACAATTATGGCACAGCTCCAGGCATTGCCAATAAGTTTGTGCCCAAGGGCTTGGCCCCACATGTCGCCCCTACAACCGCTATTTCCAGCAACTCCATCGTCTACGGCACAAACTCTATCCACACGGACTACGATTTGCATCGACAACAGTTTGAAAGACAATTGCACCAACAAAACATCAACTATCAACAACAACAGCCCCTCCAGCAGCAGGAGCAGGAGCAGTTGGCAGCTCAGCTATTGCAACAACAACAACAACAGGAACTCCTCCAGCAACAACAGCAATTTGCCCAACAGGTGGCTCATCAACAAGTGCAACACCAACAAGGCAGCTCAGGTTTAGTTTACGCCGAAGATCAACCCATTATCATCACTACAGATGAAGCAGGTCAGACCATTCGCACTCAGTCAGAAACATCCCAACCAAAGGGTAAACTTAATGTTAGAATAATCGAAGGTAAAGATATCCAGGCTGCTCAGCCCTACGTTGTTTGCACCTTTGAATCTTCTGAATTCGTCACCACTGCCCCAGGCTCATTTGGTGGGAAATCACTGTTAACGCAGGGCTATGGCCACCATGCACCAGGACACGGTTCTCTGAATAGGGCTGCAGCTGGAGTACCCATGAAAAATAAACCTAGACCCATGTATCAGAGACAATCACTGACTCAGCAATTGACAATGATGAACTCGACCAATCCTGTGTGGAACCACGATGCTCTGTTTGATGTGGTCGGGTCTAAGTCAGAGTTGGATGTGTCTGTGTATGATGCGGCCAGAGACGATGCCTTTTTAGGCCATGTCCGTATTTTCCCAACTACGAAGAAAGTGAGCGAGGAATGGTTTGAGTTGAAGCCCAGAATATTGGGTGAACGGGTTTCTGGTGCTATTAAGATCTCGTGGGCTCTTTCATACGACTATTCCAAGAAGCAGATTGGTCCTGACGATTTTGAAATGTTAAGATTATTGGGTAAGGGTACTTTTGGTCAGGTTTTCCAGGTCAAGAAGAAGGATACTGGACGGATCTACGCCATGAAGGTACTTTCTAAAAAGGTAATTGTTAAAAAGAAGGAGATAGCTCATACTATTGGAGAGCGGAATATTTTAGTTAGAACATCTGCTGCAGGGTCTCCATTTATTGTTGGACTCAAGTTTTCCTTCCAAACTCCAACTGACTTATATTTGGTCACCGACTACATGTCTGGAGGAGAGTTGTTTTGGCATTTGCAAAAGGAGGGCCGATTCACGGAAGATAGAGCAAAGTTTTATATTGCTGAATTAATTCTTGCATTGGAACACTTACACGATAATGATATCGTGTATCGTGACTTGAAGCCCGAGAATATCTTGTTGGATGCCAATGGCCATATTGCGTTGTGTGATTTTGGATTGTCAAAGGCCAACTTGAACAATGATGGTACCACGAATACCTTTTGCGGTACTACGGAGTACTTGGCACCTGAAGTGTTATTAGACGAATCAGGATATACCAAGATGGTTGATTTCTGGTCTTTAGGGGTATTGATCTTTGAAATGTGCTGTGGATGGTCTCCATTCTACGCCAATAATACTCAACAAATGTACAAGAATATTGCATTTGGGAAAGTCCGGTTTCCTAAGGAGGTGTTAAGTTTGGAAGGTAGATCATTTGTTAAAGGCTTGTTGAATCGGAACCCCAAACATAGACTCGGTGCCATTAACGATGCGAGAGAATTGAGAGCTCATGCCTTTTTCAACGACATTGATTGGGATTTGTTAAGAAACAAGTCCGTTCCTCCACCTTTCAAGCCTCATTTGACTTCGGAAACCGATACTTCCAACTTTGACCCAGAGTTTACCTCCGAATCAACATCTGTGATTCGGAAGCAATTGGAATTGGCATCGACCCCATTGTCACCAGGGATACAAGCCAACTTCAAGGGATTTACATATGTTGACGACTCCACCATCGAAGACCATTTAGGCAAATCAGCACGATACAATAAGTTTATGGGCCCCGGCTCATTTATTCCAGGGAACCCCAACTTACCTCCTGATGAGGATGTGATAGAGGACCAAATTGATGAAGAAGACGAAATGGAGATTGAAGACCATCATATGGACGACGAAGAGTTTGTTAATGGGCGATTTGAGGTTTAAACAAAGTGCGAAATTAAAGTTATGGGAAGGTCTAGCATTTTGCCTTCTGATGTAATTTATTCCTAAACATTTCTTGCACTTTATTATATTTTTGTTTATTCATTTCTACTGTCGTTGGACACTTGCTTTAAGATGGCATATAATCTGCCCGTTCATTTATTTTCGAGTCCTTCAGCCATAATTGCAAGGTCTTTTTTTCACACAGTCCTACCATTCATTTTATTTCATTCTTTATAATATGCCTTTAGTGTACATTTTTTGGTTGTAACATAGCCATGGAGTAAATTCTAGTATAATTCACATCTTCTGGCTTCACATGCACATTTAGAACAAGAAGAAAATCATCATTGCCAAAAAAATATTTTTAAAGGTAAGTAATATTACACGCAATTAATGAACATGAGAACGATAGTATTATAAGTGTATTACATTGTTAGTTAAAAAGAAACGAAATCATTATTAAATATAATTGATATTTAAAACGCCAAAGGTGGACATAGTATTATAATTTCTTAAGTTTCGTCTTTTTTGAGTTGTGCCTTTCCTTACAAATAGTAATCGGTTAGGACACTATTGATGCATAGTAGATTCTTTAATTCAATTCTCCCAGATTATACATATAACTATTATCTAGTTGGATGTAAAACCACTTGTTATACATAGCTGCATCTCAGAATCTATTCTATGGATTCAGGACTTTTTATAATATGATACCCCTTAAGAGTATCAGTCAAGAATCCACTGTACTAATCAAGCCCCACATTTCAAAGTAGTTTAGGGTAAAATACCTGTGCTTTAACGTTGAATAACATCCCCTCCTAGTACTGCTACCCCTTCTTAGCCAGGTTGTCAGCTTCAGTATCAGTAGCATAGTACTATTGAGGTTTTGGCTAAAACCCTTTACTCCACGTTCAGCTCCCCAGTTTATTTTCACATGGGTTAAAATGTCCTACCGCATATATTTCCATATTTGAACTATGATATCTTCATACGTCAACATACTATCATTAAAAACAGTACCTTATTGCAGACAAAAAGTGCAATTTTTGTTAAGAGCAGAACAAAAGAAATGCCTATCCACTATTCTTTTCCAGAAAACATATTCAGCTACTGGTTGAAATCCGAGCACCAGTTCTTTTCCACAGATAACATATATAGTCCCCATGTATATCCAACTGGACTTTACTTACCCATACGCTGTTCCTGTACACTAACATAAACACAAAATTCTCCTAGACAGAAAAATAAAGCCAAAATGAGACACCCAACTACTCTTTCCATTAAATTGTTTATCTTTTCTACTAGCAACGAATAAGCATCCAGCGGTTGAACGCGGTATATAAATAGCCTACTACTCCATATAACCATGTCTCGATACAGGCGCAAGAACAAGCACATAAAAGGCAATCTACTGCATGCGCACCACGCTACTGAGAGCCATGCTCCGCAACCCCAACAATCACTTCCTAACAGAGATGAACCGGGAATGCAAGTACACGATGAGGCTGATCTCATCCAGTTCCGCAGTGATGCGCTCAACCGCTTTATCACCAACCAGGAATATATGGAGAAAGTGACTGCGATGGCAATTAACAGTGGAAAGATCGCACCACCCTCATTATTCCCAACTCCTACTCGTGCAGATAGCGGCCACCCATCTGAACATCCTTCAGTTATTCCCGGAGGATTTGTGCCTCCTCGAATCCCTCATTCGACGCTGCCGCAGGAATTGACGCGTTCAGAAGAGATTTACTTTGGCAATATTGACTGGATGAAGGACGAGAGCACACGTATGCTCAAAGAGATAACTCAATTCAAAGAGACCGCTAATGGAAAATCATTTAGAAATTCTGACTTGTACGAATACCAGCAGCTTGCATCAGATAGATTATCGCGGTTTCACCAAGAACTCTACTCTAATAGGGATGAAAAGTCCTTTGCACTGTTGCAGAAAGAGTTAGATGCGGTGATACGAGAGTACAAAGAAAAGTTCTCTAGTGGCTTTCAAGAAGCAGCTGGTTTGAGGAAGTTTTCTGTTAAAGTCGACGATGTGGTGGTCGCAGAAGCCCCTGCCAACTATAACCCCAAACTGGTTAACACTTACATTAATTTCTACACGAATCCTGGCGATGAAGGTATGGGAATGCATCCTGGTGCCGGTACTGGAGATGGAAGATCTATGAATAGACCTCAGGGTGATAACTTTTATTCAATAAACAATGGGTCTATGGGTAATGGACAGAACCGGCCACTCCAGGGAGTCGGATTTGGTGATAATAGAACCAGTGGTGCCTTTGGTAACGCAGTGTTTCCAGGTCCACCAGACAACATGGAACAAATAAGAGGAGCACACATGGGAATTGGCTCATCGCTGGGTTCTGGTTCTGGATCTCAGGCAGATATGACGCCTCAGGGAAATAAACTAGGTGGGATATCTATTTCAGCACAAAATACACCTTTGGTATCGGCGGGAATTGGAGTTAGCGGCAATGGAGACTCAGTACCACCAATAAATGGAGTCAAAGCAAGCGAGCCTTCGCCAATTTCTGGTGATATGCGTGCAGACGTTGTTGGCACTGGTGCCAAAGCTATGGACGAAGCTCACGATGAGCTACCAGCTGAATATAACAATATGATCCAGGATGACATCAGTAACTTGTTTGACGATGTTCCTATCAATCCTGGTGACGCTCTGGATTTGGGAAATGATGGTATCAACGACCTTATTAACTTTGAGGACGAAGACAACGACATTATGAACGAAGATGCCTTTGATCAGGATTTCCTCAGCCAAATCGACCACAGTATGGAGTAAAACAATTGGTTGTGTTCCATATATCTTTGTACTAATACAATACCGGGATAATAATTTAGGTTTATCTCCTATTATATATATTGCACTACTTCAAAGTAATGATAATGACAGAATAATTTAAGCAACAAAAGCATTATACGTTCTTACTCTAACGAATGAATGCCTAGTCATATCAGGAGTAATCTTACTTCTCCTTTTCGTATTGTGGCCTCGTTTGGCCCTGGTTACTTTTCTTTAACTACTATTCGTATAGTTGCTCGGAATACAGCCACAGGTCCCTCCAAAACGCTGTTTGGACTGGACTACTTTTGTTCCTTAGGCTGAAAATAATGCCGACCTACACCTGAACCTAATAATAAACGGTAGTAAAATTTACGTGAGTCGACATAGTCCGAGATAACTGTGTAGTGGCTCGAGAGACTAGGCCCTCTGCTTGAGTTTTGTTTATGGTATGCTTAAGTGTAAATATAATATGGGATTCTAATTAACTTTAAGAATCAAAGTGATTAATGATTTTTACAATTGTGCTCAACAGGCCATTGTTGCATAAATCCACAAAAGGGGAATACTTTATATGCCGGATAAAGGACGATGGTTGCAAAGTTCATCATTTCTGATCAGTCAATTGATAGATTTTAATAGCGCTTAATTCTTTTCCTTAATTCTTTTCCTTAATTCTTGTTTATCAATATTTCTATCTACTCCACCTACCTGATAGATAGTACTATCGAGCCACTTATTCCAGCCTCTGGTTTAACCGCATTATAATCTCCTTCACCATTCTCGAAGAAACTACTATTGAAGAACTCAACAGTTACAACCACAATGGTTACAACCACAATACTTGGTTTAACCAAGTCCATGTGGAAAATGGTAGCATGGGAAATTGTTATCAAAGCGCCACTAATTAGTTCAATTATCTTAGGCATTCGCATGTTTTGTGCGAAGGAAATGCCTAAGACGGCCTGGTATCTTACTTGTGCCTTATTTCTTGTTCTTATAGGTGTCGGTGCTTTCTTTGCAATACTTCGTGGACCTCCTTCAAGGAAGCCTTTGGCAGACATTAAAAACCAAATTCCCAACGATCAAATGTCCAACAGCGAAACAGCAGGCCAGTCCCACAACGAAACAGTGGAAGAACAAGTCGACCAACCTGAAGGCCAGTCCCACAACGAAACAGTGGAACAGCAGTTAGAGGAAGCAACAGGCCAGCAAGTTAATGAGTCGAATAATTCTATTCGGCTAAGAAATTTGCGCATTAATTCATTATAGATTTCACTGCGAAGAAGAAAGCAGGCATCTAGAATACAAGGCTGTCGTATAAAAATAATTGTGCTGAGTTTACCTCGTTGTGACACCGCTGATCAAGTACTGTTAATGTTTGGTCAATCCCTTCCAATGGATATTTATCCCACTGCAAAATCTACGTAAGCTTGAGCAAAAATTGCAGGATGCTGCATGAGAGTACGTTTGTAGCAATGAAGGCGTTCCAGCTTTCCAAAAGAAATTCTTCGAAGAATTCACTTGGTGATATCGCTGACGAGCAGGATTCTTAGGATACATAATAGACCGTTTCAATCTCAACCAGGAACTTCTAGAAGCAGTGCCATTAAAATCTGTCTGGGATGGCAATCCCTAATTGTCTCTTTTATTAGGTTATTAGTGGTAACTTTATTATCTGTGAGGCTGAAAGCAACCAACTACATGCAAACAAAGTAGATGACTCCTTTTATACCCTGAGAACGAACCTATAAAGATTATACAATAGAGAAGCTGGCAAGTTCATGTCTAACCCCATTTTTATGTAATGCCGAAGGAAAACTCGTTCTAGTTTTTCCGTCAAAGTATACACCTCAGGTTTGACGTGGAAGATAGTTCTCTACCCTTATTCAGCTTGCTGCCTTGTTATCTTGCCCCCTGTCCTCACGAGGCGAAGAATAAAGCGAGTAAAAGAAAAAGGTCAAACTTGCCAGAATAGCAAAAAATGCATACCAAAGATCATATTCCTCCTGTGTCATATCGCTCTCGCTCCCGCTCCAATAATATAAAAACATAGCTAAGAAAATAGAACATGCAAGTAGGACTATGGTAAGACCTAATAATACACCATTTATCCATGTGGCTCTGTCTAGACCAAACATTGTATAATGGCTATAACAAGTCGTTCAGTAGTGTCAACTAAGTCGGAATAGAAATACTGCAAAATGTTAAATGTGAGAGAGAAAGAGCCGAGAAGGAATATTAGAGGTTAAATAGTTTGCTTTACCTATTGAGATTGTTATGCTAGTCGATTTCAGCAAATCAAGAAAAATTGTATTTTGTGCTGAGGAGCTATATTTAGCGTATTTAGAATGACATCCAGCTTGAACCAGAATATATACTTTATGTAGCCAATTTCTTAACCGATCCCCGTACGCTGACGATGTATAGCTGAGTGTGAATCTCCATTAGGATGTATTAACCAAGTGTAGATCGTCTACCTGTGCATTCTGAATCTTGATTTTTCGGATGTTTCTTTTCAAATAGAAACTTGTATCTTCAATTCGTTCCAATTTCCCAAAATGAAATTCTTCGATGAATTCACTTGGTGATATCGCTAACGAGCAGGATTCTCAGGATACATAATGGACCGTTTCAATCTCAATCAGGAACTTCTAGAAGCAATGCTATTAAAATCTGGGCCATCCCTATTTGTCTATTTCATTAGGTTACTTTTATTACATTATACAATAGAGAAGCTGGCAAGTTCATGTCTAACCCCATTTTTAGGAAAGCTCATTCTAGATTTTCTGTCAAAGTATCCGCCTCAGGTGTGATAAGGAAGATAATTCTCTACCATTATTCAGCTCGCTGCATTGTTATCTTGCTCACTTTTCTCACGAGGCAAAGTAAAAAAAAGAAGGAAAAAGTAAAAAGCGAAGCATATCAGTACAACATACAATGCAAGCAAAAGATGCCATACCTCCAGCGTCATTTCGCTCTCGCTCCCGCTTTCATGATACAAGAAGATAGCTATGGCTATTAAACATATAAGTAGGCTTGTGGCAAGACCTAACAATCCCCCATATTTCCATGAGACTCTGTCTAGACCAAACATTGTATGATGGGTATAACAAATTCAATACTGTAAAGTAACTCGGAATAGAAATAGTATAAGAAGGTAAGGTAGGAGAGAGGAAGAGTTAAGAAGGAATAATGGAGCTTAAATAGATTTGCTTGACCTTGTCGAGATTGTTACGCTGGTCTACTTCGGCATAGCAAGAAATAGTGTCTTTTTTGCTGAAGAGCTAAACTTAGCGTATTAGAATGACATCCAGGTGGAAGCAGAATATTATGCTTTACAGTGGTATCGCATATTGTTCGGAATAGGTCGTGAAAATTTACATACTAGACTGGTAAGAAATAATCATACCAATAGTGAGGAAATGTTC
>JAKVQZ010000118.1:0-30355 GCA_030463055.1 Lizanozyma gosingica | reverse complement strand
ATCCTCAGAGATATTAAGGTACATCAGCACCCTAAGTTTACTAATACATTTCGCACAATACTATCGTCAATTTAAGGATATTCCGAACCTGACATTCTTGACTTTGAATGAGACAGTGAAATCATGTGACAATCCAAGTCTGGATATAGTAACTTCAGAGTGGAACTAAGCAGATGCAATACCCACCGTGCAATATTGATAGCCACTATTGTCATCCATACCAAAACAATTCATTAAGATATGCATTCTGTATGCATTCTGTATGGTTACAGTCTCCAGCACAAAGAGCAGTCAGATAAAATGTCGAATGCTGAACTTGTACTTATACCACCGTGTATGCCATGTGGTGCCTTGTTGGGCCAATCATGCTATCTGATGTTAAATCCTCATGATACTTTGTAGTAGAATCATTGATATTGATGTCTTACATAGACATCTCCCGATATCCAGTAATCAAGAGGGCATCTTAAGATAGCAGAAGCATGTCAAGTCCTGCTTGGAAATACTAGAAAACATGCCAATTGCGCAATTAGATAACAGGATCTTTCATCACCATCGAATCACTATCTGCATGATTGAATAGCACTAATATACAACAATATCCTTTCTCTCCTTCCCAACATTAGTAATTCCAAGACACTGTTCCACTTTCTTGCAATCAGAAATATGCAGAATACTCCTAACTCCGAAAGAGCACACTGACGCACTTCCTTCTTTGCTTCCTCTGTTTTTTACTTATTGCATGGGGTTATTGAACTTTGGTTGAGCTATTTCACGTCCAGCAAGTCAAAAGATCATTGTTAATATATCAAATCTGGAAGGGGTATGCTTTGGAAATTTGGCTGCAAATTCTTCCTATTTCAACTTTATCTACATTTCTAAGCAACTCATATCATTCATGTGTGATGTAAGGCCACATTTTGAGATTAATTTGAGATCCTTGTTTCGGTTAAACCTCCTTCTGGCAGGCGATTCCGAAGGCATGGGTGTGGCCATCTTATGGAATTTGTAGGATTATATTAGACATACAAGTATTAACGGGAACAGAAAGGAGTTTACTGCGGAGAGCCAATTAACAGTCTCTTAAATTAGCTCTAGTAAATAGGAGTTGCATTTCCTTTTGAAGTAGAGCTAACGACATTTGAAAATGATGTAAAGATTCCAGAAAATATAATATGAAATTAATCATGCCATTAAGCAAGTTTAGAAATCCGTAGAACGATCAAATTTTATTACGCTTCTTGAATTTTCTCCACTTAAATTCGTATGTACCACTTGAAATAGGAGTACGGTTTCATAAGAACGTCTCAGTCAAGCATTTTAACCATTTTACATGGTATAAGATACGTCAATGTTCGAGGCTTTGGTTGAATCAACGTAATTCTCGATCTACAGAAGTAAAGATAGGGTGGGAAACTCAAGTTACCTTAACTCCTCAAAGATTCCATCTAAGCCAATAAAAGAGGTCTGACTTTGTTTGTTTCAACAGGGCTGAATACTTCATACTATAAAGTCTAACCAAGATAAACACAAGATAAATTTGGAAAATAGGAATATTTCAATCCGTAATCAAAACTCTTAAAGCGGTTCTGTAGAAGTGCCTTACAATTACGAAACTTCATATATTTCGTTTATTCCACGATAGACAACGGAGAGAATCCGCTTATTTGTCGGTTTAAAAGTAAAAATTGAATATAGAAGGGGAATTTATGCGTTTCTAGAAACGCAATTCTAATACGGCCCATGACCTAGAAATCAGAACTCACAATCACCAGCAACCCATCTGTTCACCATATCTAAGGAGTTTTCTGGCTGGTCGAAAGGAACCATATGACCACCGCCAAACACCCTTAAGAATGTCAAGTTCTTGTAGTTCTTGACTTCACCAGCCTTTTCCTTACCTAAGGTCCAGTTTCTGACGGGGGCCAGTGAGAAACCCTTGCTCCCAGACCACTCCAATCTGTCAGTCCAACCTTGGTTACCTAACCAGTTACAAATGAAGTCCTTGTCACCAGCGTAGATCAAAACAGGCAAGCCAGATTCCAACAACTCCACAACATTCTTTTGATATGGCTTCATCCAGTCACCAGCCAACATAAAGTTTCTATTGACGTCAAAGTTACAGCTTTCAAAGCTGTCAACTTCAGCTCCCAAACTTTCTTTGACATAGTCCTGGTTCAAATACTGGTCAATGTACTTCAAATCCTTGTAGCACAAGGAGGAGTCTTCACACATGGCTCTGATATCATACACATTTCTCCCAGTTCTTTGGTAAGGTTGAAGTTGTCCGTTGTTACAGTAGATAGTAGCAGGAACACAGGACCAGATAGAACCGCTTTCGTAACAGGATTCAATCAATGACAAGCATCTGGGCAACTGGCTTTCCATAGCATCACATTCTTCAGGGTCCAAAACAGAGGGGTAGCCACCCTTTCCACAGGCCATAGGTTGGTAGTATTCGTATTGCACCAAGGGGTCAGTCAAACCGTTACCAATCATCACAGAGGACAACTTGAAAGAACGATCCTCATGAGACAAGATCTCGGAGGCAAAAGCGGGAATGTAATGACCAGCATACGATTCACCGGCAATGTGGAAGTCTTGCTTCTTGTTGTATTCTGGGAACTGCTTGAAGAACAACTCCAAGAAGGCGTATACATCTTTACCAGCTGCAATGGTATTGGAAACACTAGAGGACGAATAAGAATAACCAACGTTGACTGGTTGGTCCAAGAAAATGACAGAGGCGTTGTTGTTCCACGAGTAAGGGTTGTATATTGGCTTCAACTTTTCACCAACAGAAGATGGACCCAATTCAAAGAATAAACCTGTCATTGACGAACAACCAGGGCCACCGTTCAACCACAAGATAACGGGGTCATTCTTGGGGTCATTTCTGGATTCAAAGAACCAATAAAAGAAGTGCTTATCTTCATCTTCAACATCCAAGTAACCAGAGTACTGCTTGACACTATCTAAGCCCAAGGCCTCGGGAGTTGTCTTAACCCTCAATTGGTGATTGGGGAACTTATCGTCGGTAACATGAAAGTCAAAGGTTGCCTTTCTCAATTTTCTACCAGTGGGAGGCAGCTTGAATTGCATCTTAGCGATGGTCAGAGGGAACTTGGTGACCATTTCATCCCACACAGCATGCATTTCAGGGGTAAGGTTGTTCAAGTCCAAGTTCAAATACGAGGCAATAGCCTGCAACATGGGACCGCTGCCATATGACAGCGCCTCCTGACCAAACTTGATGGCCTGGTCAATAGCGCCCTGACCGAGGTCAAACACCTGTTGAAAATCCAAGTTTCCAGGGACTCTGAGGGCATTAACCCCTCCGAGATACGAGGCTACACTGATAAGGGTAGCAATGGGGACAGAAAACTTCATAGTTAGGGGGGTATCGGGTCTTCCAATAGTTTAACCTAAAGAAAGACTACTATCACGACTGGACAAGTGCGTAAGAGATAACGACAGTTAATGAGGTTAGCAAGAAGCACACTAAGGAAAAAAAGAAAGATTTAAAAGGAAAAGAATCCCAACGGAGAGAAGAGAAATAAGTTAAGCAGAAAGCACAGTTCCAGCAACGTTATCGATGGCAAAGGGCTTGTGAGTTGGGCGAGCTACCTGACCGGGCGCAACTTATTGTCTTCCGAGGCAGGAACCCCCCCGAAATGAATTAATGTAACACAAAGGGTTTGGGTTGGGTTTAAAGGTTACCAAAGAATAAGCCAGCGCCAGCCCTCATCCGTACGAGGAAACGGCTTCAAAGTGGGAGTTGAAGATAGGCAAGTAGATGCCCTAAAAAGGAAAATCATGTCTCATATTCCTAAAACGGCAATCGAGTACGATTCAGCTGATTGGCTAACTTGTTTATCCAAGATTTTACCATAATTTATGGAGCTAGGTATGATTATTTCCAGTAGCTCCAGAGAGAGAAACTACATCAAAGATACTTGGAGAAAACGTGATGCCATCTTTTCAGTAGGTAAGCATTGATACATTCTTCGTGCCGATGCAATCAGTGCTCGCTAAACAAGATAAGCGTTCAGTGCTGAAACTCTCAACGAAAGGACTCTCCCACATACGTTTGGCAGAGGGCACTACGGGACATGCCGATCTTTATTTCTCAACCAAGCCCTCGGTTAGTCTGAAAACTAGTATCAACTGCTTTGTTACCAAAACATTCTTCCCACCAGAGAAGTATGAAAGCTCCAAGGAATACAAACAAAGGGTTTTAAAGGAGTTCCACATACTCCAACTGCTTAACCATGAAAACATCATCAAAGTATACAAGGTCAAGTACGGTGGTTTCTTATCGGCTTCCAAGATCATCATCTACCTTGAAGCTGGGTCTTCCATCAACTTGTTGCGTCTAATCCAGAAACACCCCAGCCTCATCTCTCCCGGATGTGCATTCTGCTATTGGCGCCAGATAATCAACGGGGTAACGTATCTCCACGACCATAGCATATGCCATCGCGACTTGAAGTTAGAGAACGTAGTATTGGGCCACAATCACATTGTCAAGTTGATAGACTTTGGACTGGCATTTGATTGCTCGCCCCAGAACACCCAAGCTATCGGCTCAGTAGGATCTCCCGCGTACATGGCCCCTGAGCAGTTATCAACTATTCGATATGATGGGAAAAAGGCAGATATCTGGTCACTAGGCCCCATTCTTTACTACATGCTAGCGCGAAGATACCCTTGGAAAATGGCCATCCACTCAGATCCCCAGTACCAGGAGTTTGTCCGTCATCAGAGCGAAGTCAAGTCTATTCTCAAGCTTAGAGAGAGCGATAACACTCAGACAAGCGAGTCCGAGTCAGACAAGATCAGACTACTCCCTCAAGACTTTGTGTTCCCCATTGACTCGGAATCAACGCTTTTTCGCATCCTTGACCCGGATCCATTGACTCGGGTATCGGCACAGGAACTTGCCGACTCTGCATGGGTGGCCCTGCTTCCCTTCTGCCACAAGTACGGCAACTGCCACCTGATTCACAATCTACCGTTATCTTTCTCGTGAACCTTGTTTTACCCCATTCTTTGATGTACTCACTTTCCCATTACTCAATTATGACTACCTTCAGGCCCCTCTTTACCCAGTGAATGCCCTCCAGTACACAGATCCTGCAGCACACGTGACTCACCAAGACTATTTTGGTAGTAGCTTTGGAGTCTCGTCCTCACTCTGAGTCACAAGTGCCACAAATGGGAAAAATTTTCAGACACCCACCACACTCTGGATATAAAGACTCCAATAGAAGCACTCTAAGTTTCATCTTCCACACTATCTACAGCAAGAATAGCTAAGAAGCTTCTATTTTCCACACAATGCTTTCGCTTCGTCAAACATTGAGAACACAGGCCAGAAGAGTGCCCAGTGCGTACGCCAGAAACTATGCGTTGTCTACCGCAGCTAAAGGCTTGATCTCCAAGCATGTCCAAGAAGTGGATCCAGAAATGGCATCTATCTTGCAACAAGAAAAGGACAGACAAAGATACTCCATTACGTTGATTCCCTCGGAGAACTTCACCTCCAAGGCCGTCATGGACTTGTTGGGATCGGAAATGCAAAACAAGTACTCCGAAGGTTACCCAGGCGAAAGATACTACGGTGGTAACGAAATAATCGATAAGGCCGAAAGCTTGTGCCAAAAGAGAGCCTTGGAAGCTTTTGGGTTGAAGGCTGAAGAATGGGGTGTCAATGTTCAACCATTGTCTGGTGCTCCTGCCAACTTGTACGCCTACTCTGCCATTTTGGAAGTTGGTGACAGAATCATGGGTTTGGACTTGCCCCACGGAGGTCACTTATCACACGGTTACCAAACTCCTTCTACCAAGATCTCTTACATCTCCAAGTACTTCCAGACTATGCCATACAGATTGGATGAGGAAACCGGTCTTATTGACTACGACACATTGGAAAAGAACGCTCTTTTGTTCAGACCCAAGGTCATCGTGGCCGGTGCTTCCGCCTACTCTAGAGTCATCGACTACAAGAGAATGAAACAAATAGCTGACAAAGTTGGTGCATACTTGTTGTCTGACATGGCTCACACATCTGGTTTGGTTGCAGCAGGTGTCACCGATTCTCCATTCCCATACTCCGACATTGTCACCACAACCACCCACAAGTCCTTGAGAGGTCCTAGAGGTGCTATGATCTTCTTCAGAAAGGGTATCAGAAAGGTGACCAAGAAGGGTAAGGAAATTCCTTACGACTTGGAAAGAAAGATCAACTTCTCCGTTTTCCCTGCCCACCAAGGTGGTCCCCACAACCACACCATTTCTGCTCTTGCCGTTGCCTTGAAGCAGACTATGACCCCAGAATACAAGGAATACCAAAAAAATGTTGTTGACAATGCTCAGGAATTCGCCAAGGCCCTCGAGTCCAGAGGCTTCAAGTTGGTCTCCGGTGGTACCGACACCCACTTGATCTTGATTGATTTGAGATCCAAGGGCATTGACGGTGCCAGAGTCGAGTCCTTGTTGGAAAAGGCTCACATTGCTGCTAACAAGAACACTATTCCTGGTGATATTTCTGCCTTGTTCCCATCTGGTTTGAGAGTCGGTACTCCAGCCATGACCACCAGAGGATTTGGCCCAGCTGAATTCGACAAGGTTGTTGAATTCATCGACAGAGCCGTTGAGTTGTCGCTCAAGTTGAAGGCCAAGGAAGAAGGTAAGGCACCTAAGGAGTTGTTGGCTTCTTTCAAGAAGTTGGTTAGCGAGGACCCAGAGGTCAAGGCCTTATACGACGAAGTTTCCGAATGGGCTGGCCAATTCCCTGTTCCTGGTGACTTGTAAGTGTAGCCATATTATATTAGGTTATTCTAACAGATTTAATGCATATATAAAAGTTAGAAAATGTGCTGTACAAGTAGAGTAAAACTAAGCGAGGAGGAAAAAACAGAATCTGATTTAATTATATTCTTTCTCTTTCTTCTTTTACTGTTATAATAGCGTTGCCATAAACGGTAATATAACCGTCCACAGCTTCTCTAATGATATCGCAGACGTCAGCCTGATAGTGTAACCTCTACTGACTATATCATTAGATAAGCATCATTCCACTGATTTCCTACTGCCCTATCATCTGTCTATTTTGCAGCACTTTTTTTTATGGTATTACCCCCATCGTTAAATATTGCCGTTTCCGCACAAGACCGGAAAATTGACCATTGACTGGAAAAACTAAAAGTTAATAGACCAAAAAAGATCGGGTTCCATCCATTCCAAATCCGTGTCAGAGTCAGAGAGTCAGAGGGCAGCCGGCCAGTAGAAACAGCATGTCGACGCATGTTAATGCCAACAATCTCATCTCGTGGTCTCGAAATGGATTTATCGCATATACTATTCCCGAGTCAAAGGCTGCGAGAGAGGGACTCTACATCACATACCTCGAAAACGTCAATGGGAAATCATGGCGGTTGGCAACTCCCATGGACGTCAAGCCAAAGATGGAAGCCAGTAACGGCGGTAAGCCATTGGCCAACATCAGCCACGTCGAATGGTCAACACTCAACACAGAACTCGCAGTGGCCGATACCCGGGGTAACTTCTTTCTTCTTCTAGCAGGGGTAGGGTTGTTGAACGGCCAAAAGGGCAGTAACACACCCACAAGTAGTGGTAATACAAATGGCACAGTTAACGGTTCTAATCATGCCAATGGCATAGCGAATGGTGATTCTAAACTTTCAAACGGTGCATCGAATGGATCCAAGACTTTAAACGATAAGAACAGTTCTAGTGCTGCTACTACTTCATTTGAAGTGAAACTGAATCTCAGCCAGCCAAGTTACGAGTACACAACTTTCAGCCACATGGAACTCATATATAGGGACTTGGAAAGGAGTGCCCAAATGGAGAAAACATCCTCTAACAACACCACTACGAATCAGGCAAATTCAGTGAGCGCAAAAGACCCTTGTAACGAAGCTTTTGTTGCTTTTAAATGGCTTCACACCGAGAAGACCCATCTCACAAATAAGCCAGCTACCTTAAACCAAGGTGAAAATGGTAAGGTCTCATATAGTTATGGGGCCCATCAGTACACTCCCAAAGGAGTGGCACACCCTCTCAGCACAAAGCAGGCTTGTGTTGCCTTGAGAAAAAACGGTGAGTTTATCATGTACTACCAGGGGGAACATAAAGTGGAATATCACAAACTCTCTATAAGATTGGAAGAAGAAGGATCTTGTATATTTGAGAAGGCTTCCATCGGATTTGCTGATAAACTGACTATTGCTGTTACTGCGTATAACATTCAAACCAATAGAGTTAATTCGTACTTCATAAAAGTTGATTGGGGGTTCTTGGTGGACTCTGCAGATAAACAGAAACATGATCCGCTGTATTCAACACCCATTGGAAATCAGACTCCACCCTCCATTAAAAAAACCAAAATTGACTCCACCTTATGCATTCATGGAATTGCAATTACTGACGACAATGATGAGGTTACAAATAACTTGGCTTCTATTGACTTGTTAACACCATCCTATGATTCGAACTCAAGACTAGAAGTTTTGATAACATATGAAATTCAAAATGGAAGCGAAACATACTCGAGCGTTTACAGATACAGACTACAGGACCAGTGTGATGTATTCGCGAATGCCTTTACTGACCTAGGTTTGCGCAAGGGCTTAACCAAATCAGAGGATACCAAAGTTAATGACTACGGGCTTATCCTTCAAGATAAGTGGAAGAGAAAAGGAAAAGTACTGAGAATTGAGTCATATGCTCTTGATGCATTCTTCTTAATTATCTACACTGATGGGAGAATAGACGTTGTTGAAAGAGATGGAATGAAACTAGTAATCCAGGAAGAAAATATCCCCAAGTCGATCCTCATATTACAACAAGCAGGCTACCAATTCCCATTAATACCTAATCCTGAAAATTCGGAACTAATGATTGGTGTTTCACCAACAGGTCTGTCTCTTGTCTATGCTAAGTTAGGTAGAAGTAGTGGGCACAATCTTGAAATAAAATTGGTAGAAAAGAAAAATATTTTAGATTCCACAGATTCAGACTTTGCGATTACAGCGGCTGCATTTGCAACCGGTCATTCATATTGTTGTTACACGAGCACAACTGCAGAGGATTTAATCATTTTAGTCCAAAATGAAATTTTACGAATCCGCAATGATAAAGTGGAAAGGGACGAGGAAAAAGCTTACGAACAGTCACAGGACTTCATCGATTGTGTTCTCAAGGCATCACACATGTCAATTAACTTCTATGTCACAAATTATCATAAGGAGTCAGTGGAAAAGCTCGTTCAAAATCCTGCATTACAAAGATTACTTTCATTGCAATTGTTACTCGGAGAAATGGATGATACAAACAAATTAGTGAGAGATATTGCCTGGGCTATCTTGAACTTGAGAAGTTCCAGAATCGGAATTGTATTCTTATTGTCAGGTATTTATAAACAAATGGCAAAACGAAAACCTTCAGATGATACTCTTGAGGATTCGACTTATCGGGCCGAATTCATAATGTCACTTATTGGTAATGTCAAATTCCTTATTGATTTCTTCATTTATATCAACCAAGAACTTGTTCATTTGTGTCTTCAGAGACGTAATAGGACGAAGAGCGAGTTAACAATGGAGAATAGCATTGCTTTGCCATTGCTTATTAGCAAAGTCCCCCGCTTAATCTTGATGTATGCATTGAACTCTGTGGCAAAGGCATACGAGCAATTTAAGAAAATCCATCAAGAACTCGTGGAGTCAAACAAGCTTTTCAGTCCCATGAAGGAAGCCTTAAACAGATATTTCACTGTGTGTACTTTCTCTCCGATTACATTGGCATTGTTTGAACAGTTTTTAAGGGAATGCGATGTCCTTGTGAACAAGGAATTTACAGTCCAAGATCAGCTAACGGCAGAGCAAGATCTCATTTGTCGTGGGAAGCTTTCTCCAGAGGCACAGAATGTTGCGAAGTCAGTTCTTGACCGTTTCAACACTTACATAAACAGGGACAATCGTGTTTCAGAGCAATTCTTTTATGATGTGAACTGGCTTGGAATAGGAGTAGCCAACAAGAGATTTTATATGAACCTTCCCAAGCTTAACAGTAGCCCACCGCTTATAAGCACAAAATCGCAGAACGTTCCTTCGATATATCGGTTGCAACAGTCTCAAACACAGTGTTTTGATGCCCTTAGAAAGGTGGCCATCGACATGTCCAGTTGCAAAATCAGGAAATGCTCTAGGTGCAGAGGCATTTCTTTGGCCGCAGACCCTATGGTGTACGATATTTCACCACCATTTGGGCTTTGGACGGTTCATTTCCAGAGATGGTGTATTTGTGGAGGTGTTTGGGTTCATTTGGACGATGCCATTTAGAAAATAGAGGATGTAATATCATTCTTTTTGCTATGTATTACCGTTTAACAGACATCATTTACTTACAACAGATGCCTTTCTAGTAGCAGCTTGTTTCTTAGCAGCGACATTTGATACCCAACGCAAGACGAATGGAGAAATAGCATTGGTAACCACAACCCATGCACAAAGAATACCAATGTAAAGACCCATCTGAGACCGTTCAGTATTGAAGTACACCATCTGCATCAACTTGTAGGACGCATAAATGGGCATGGCGTATCCGTACCGGTAGAAGGCATTGCAGATAATGGGAGGGGAAACTACCGGAGTAAGGTTAATCACCACATTTCCCAACATGACAAACCCAATAAAGGCTGGATTGAAAGTAACAGCTATAATACCAAGTAATTCAACCAAACTTCCAACGGCTGAACATGTTAAGGCAGCTAATCCCCAAACAACAACGAAACCAGCTCTACCATACGCTAGATTGAAATTTATACCAAATGCTTTGTTCAACAAGGTGTATGATAAGCCAATGACAACGTAAGCTGCTTGAGAGATGGCGACTCTAGCAATCATATATTTGTATCCTTTCAATTTCTTTGTGATATATGCCTGGATTTCACTAGAGAATAAATATTGGAAAAATGTGAAGGTAAGCAAGTATATTAAACCAATCTGCAAAGGTCCTTGATAAACCTGTTTGGTTACCGGATGCAAATCTATCATTTCAAAACTGGGAAGAGTAGTCAATAAACCAGGCGCATTCTTGATGACATTCTGGGCCTGAGTTGAATTTATCATCTGGAGCATATTGTAAGTCAAATTGCTCCTGGGCACAAACGCATAGTAATAATTAAACAAACCAAGGATAATCGATTTGACAACATTATTGTAGGCGTTGTAGTCGTTACCTGTAGCTAAATACAAGCTCATTAAGGAGGTGGAGATATTCATGGGAGTAGCAGTCGCTAATGCTTCGTACCACTGCAATGTAGCATTTGGTTTAATGTAAAAAATCGCCCAATACTTGCGATGCTGCATTTCCCATACCACTTGTTCAGTCACTGATCTATTATGCTGTGCAGCCTTATCATCTATAGTGGTGAAATTGATCACGGAAAACGTTCCATAAGACTGAAGTTGAGGAACGTTTTGAATGAACGCTTCCACTGTACCTGAAAGAACAGGAGGAATCCCCTGCACTGTATCTTCGCCCAGAATCACAGCAAACTTGAGTCGCTTAAAGTAATACGGACGATTGTAAAAGGAACCCCAATAAATCGATAATGCGATCATAAATCCCAAAATGATGACAACATAGTTTTTAAGGAATCCAAATACCATTACCAATCTCCATTTCTTGAATTCATCATCCCAGAAGCCAAACTTTCTTCCTGTTTCTTGGACCACAGAAGTAAACGTTGATCTTCGTCTAGGTGGCACCACCACGGGTGGCCCCCCTTCTTTTAAATCTATCTTTTGGTCCACTTCACCTACAATGTCAAGTGGTCCCACGTTAGACTCCGCATCATCGGCATTTTCTCGAGTGTAGCATCTCCTGAAACCGTCTCCTCCAAACCAATCACCATGTTCTTTGGCGGTGTCTTCGTCCAAAAGGTTCAGGGCAATGGTGTGGGGAAATTGCTCGTTAACTGTGAAGTAAGAGTCGGTTCTTGTCGATAATCGCCCAAGCCAGCTGGACTTTCTTGTGCGACTCTCTTCGGTGTTAGGTGCAAACGTTCTCACATCCAAGCTGCTTCTATGGTTACTACCGATGGAAGAATCCAAAGAAGTGACGTCAGAAGCAGGATCTAGCGAATCTGTTGACGTTCTGGTAGTTTTGTCTTCCCTATCAGGTAGTGATTTCAAGGAGCCACCCGAGGCGTCTTTCTCGTCAGTTGACGATTTTGTTTCTGTCATGGCCGGTCAGTGTGGAAGATCGATATGCCTGTGGTATTCTATTGGATATTCTGGGTATTCTATTGGGTATTCTTTTATAGCTAGAAAAAAGCTCTGGTGCTGAATTCTGCTATGTAATGAAAACGATGGTCAATATGTATAATAATTTTTCTTATCAGTTGTAAGTGAACCCCAGTATGGCATTCGGTGCCATCCCCTGATCCACTTTGTATAACAGAGGAGAAGTGGAAGAAGAAGCAGAGCCGTCGACCAGAATTGGAAGAAACTACACTATACCTTTCTGAACCTAAGGAATGAGCTTATATAAGCAAGTTCATTCAAAGGTTATTGTAAGCTAACTAATCTTTGGAATAAGCATGAATCCATTTTGGTGGCCATTGTTATTCCTTATGTAATATACTGATAATGGGATCTCCATGTGCACAATCCCCGAATGAGGTGATGTGATTATTGTGCGGCTCTGGGGATTTGGCCGAAGGTACTGTGTTTTACCATTACTACTTTTGAACACTGATTCCCCTTTGTTGGATTGAACTACTTTGTATATGTAGTACATTGATAACACTATGAAGTATGTAGTAATATGTAGTAATATGAAGTATGTAGTAATATGAAGTATGTAGTAATATGTAGACCAAAGCCTCCTTGGCGTAAATTTGGGGATCTTAGGTACTGCACTGCGTTCGATGTACCAAAGATATGTGACAATTAGTATCGAATTACGATAAAACAAAATCAACATTAATCTGTTGAAGTGCTGTGGTACCCTGTGCTAAAGTACAAAATATAATACAATCAGCATCATCGCGAGCAGATTACATCGCCAGGATTCTCGCTGTTCTGCTCAGTTGCATAGATGAAAAGCGATTCCGACAGTCCAATCGAGTGGTCCAAAGCGTACATCGAATCAGATGACAACAACAAGGACCAAACAGATGATCTTCGGCTGCCCTCTGTAGCCCAAAGCACATTCCATGTGGGCTCAGATAAAACGCAACTCCCTGAACAGCTCTCCTCTAATGCTCCGCCTGCGGAATCAACAGCCGAGCCAGAGTTGCACCAATCGTTCAAAGAGAAGTTCAGGTCTGAAGCGCCCACAGTGTTGAAACTCTTGGGATTATCGTACTTCCGGATCATGGTGGTCTACTTGGCAGTGCTAGCGGTCTATTGGGGATCAAACTACCGACGGGAACATCGGTTTAGGAATATGAACTACTTGGTGGTTAGTGAAGATGTTCCAGTGACCGTGTCTGCAAATGTAACTGTTCCCCCTTATATAAACAATGCTATTCTCAACATGACACTTTGGGATCCTGAAGTCACCCAGTTGGGAAGGTTTGTCCCAGAATCCTTGGAATATTTCAATGCTAAGGCTATGCAAGCCAATCGAACATCACGAGAACAAGCAGTCCACGAAGTTTATCTGGGCTTTTGTTGGGGATTAATATATATCCACAAGAATGCCACTTTCCGGTTGTACGAGGCATTGGTGAACCAGAACGTGTCGTTCCTTTCAGACGTGGGCAATATGGTAGAGTTCATCTACTCGTCCGGACGACACTTTTCGGCGTTAAATCAGTATGTGACTAGAAACATCAACTCAGTCAACCAAATATGGGTACAAAACTACTCCTCTTCTATGGTATACCAGCCAATGGTGAATGATCTACTTAATGAAACCACAAAGACAAGTCTACTAAGCAGCAATAACTCTATGGCGTTACTATTGGCAAAACCATCTTTCAAATTCGTTGATATTTCTCCCCAACAAACTCTGTCAGTTCTAGGCCCAGCAGAATTGGGTCTTATCTACGCGTTCCTCTTCTCCTTCTATCAGTTTACTTTCACCACCAAAATCCATCAGATCTTCCTTGCAAAACTTAAGTGGAATCATTTCGTAGTGTACCGACTTTCTGCTACGGCTGCAAACTGCTTTATCCTATCTTTAATTTATCTGTTAATCTCCATTGCATTCCAGGTGAATTATCAATATGCTTTTGGCAGAGCGGGTTTCATGGTCCTTTGGTGTATTATGTTCATTTATATGTGGGCTTGCGCATTGCAGAGTGAACTTATAGTGTCGATGATCTACATGAGTGGGAAACTTTGGTTAACTCCAATTTATGTCATTGGTGCAATTTGTTGGAACATCAGTCCTACCTTCAATCCATTTATATTGCTTCCTGGGTTTTACCGTTATGGCTACGGTCTACTGTTGATGTACAATGCTTACGAGTTGTTGAAGATTGTGTTCTTCAACACAGAAAGACTGGGCATGGGACGTAACTTTGGTATTTTATTAGGCTACGTTGGTCTTTTTCTGATTTTGTTAGTCTCTCTCATTTACTATGTTAAAGAGCAAATGAAAAAGAAGGGTATCCAACCTAAATAGTCTGCAAAGCATACCAACCATAATATTTAATTAATTCATAATGTATCATGTGCAATGGTTGCTTGAGGAGGAATATCTCTTACCTTCCTACCATTTTTCATTAGGGAATATGACTCGGTCAATTCTCTTTCCCAACCGTCCAATTGTAAAGGGGGAACCCGGAACAATAATTCCTCGAGTGACCGTAAACGAACATTCCAGATGATCATGTCACTGATATCGGTAGGTGTATTGATAAGGTAACCAACGACAATGGAGGGAAGCGAATGTAATAAGAAATTGGCAGAATGGGAATATGAACAAAGTGCATGTATCAAATGATATGCAAGATCAAGTGATGGTAATGACTTGACAGTTTCTGGTTTCAAAAAAGGCTTGATTTGGTTGAAGAATGATTCCGAACGGAATAAGTTCAAAGTTATATCAAAGTACCGATTTTGAAAAAAATCATCAGAGTTTCCTGAGAAGAAACTGCTGAAGAAATCCGGAAACACTAAATGGAGAAAGTTGGCATTAATCTGCGAAAGAAGAACATAATCTGATGATTCTTTGGAGTCAAGGTATAAATTATAGGTTTGAAAAAACTCAAGTTTCTCGAAGTACTCAACCATAGTCCGTTCCTGAGGATCATTTCCCGTTGCCAATGAAGAATTGGAAATGGAACAGAGGAACTTAACCAACTCAAATTCATAGAACGAGCCAACGTTATCATTGATAGTTCTGAGAGTGTATAACTTGACCAAATTCCGTAGTGTCTCTTGCAATAGTTGAGGAAGAGAGCTATATTCCCTGTTTAGGTCTATTTTAGTGACTAAATCGGTGTAGAATTGCAATATCACCACAACTGAAAGCACATCATCCTCGTTTTCAAAGAAATCCATGGGCCAAACATACAAATCCGCTGGAACGAGAGGTAAGTATCGCGGAAGCAACAATATAATTAGAGACAACAAACGAGGTACTAATATGGGGTCATTATCTGCTTTTATACGTTTCCATATATTCAAGTTTGTGGTAGATAAGAACTGGCTTCTTACAAGATGGTCGTTTGCCATAAGAGTTGGAAGTAAGCTTTCAATGGAGCTAACAACGCTGTATTCAGTCGATTGTTCCTCCTCGCGTGTGAAATATTTTGCTAATACTTTCGAAACTATTTCTGGATGATCTGCCAACGTTTTCTCCGATAACGAATCAGACTGGCGGAGGACTTGGATAGCTAACAGACTCAATGGAGCCAAAGGCGAATCCAATGCTTCGAGAATGAATGGCAATGGGTAATATTTGAGGATTTCGTCAAAGGGCAATGCCTTCAAAATAGCCCCTAAAAGAGTAATAACTGCCAATGAAGGATCGATGGTGAAATAATCGGAAGATTCAAAGGCTTCCTTAATCAAGGGGAGTATTGTGGGGAGAAATTTGTCATCTTGTGTAATGGTAGTAGCAAGATCGTTTCTAATAAAGGTATCGATTTTGTTCGTGTCAACACGATGATGGGAGTTCAACAGTTCCGATAATAAGTTTACTATCAGAGCCATGTTTGCAATTATCGCAATTGTCAATTATCAATAGGTCTCTTTCGGTAGATTGAATTCTTATTATGTAGGGTAGACCGGAAACACCAGTTTGTGCATTAAGTAATGTGATTTGGTGGGTCCAAATCACATTACCGTGCCCCGTTCAATGCATGCGACATGAGTATCCTAAAATAGCAATACAGTACATATCATCCTTTACTAGGAATTAAACTAAAAAGACAATTTATCGTAATTGCACGAATAAATGCATTGGTTTCTCCTTCATGCATGGAAACTCTCTGACGCAGTGAACAAAACAAACCCTTGGTTTCCGAATCGGTGTAAGCGTAAGATTTCACATGATGTGGGCTTTTAAAGGCAGCCTTTACAGCAAATAGATACAAAAGAAATGAAGCAGGAACAAAAGATACGAATGTTCAGTCGCACTTAAACAAGAACAAAGCGATTGATCCACTTTTTACTTGTTAGAGGGTTTGCAGATTGAATGGAAGTCTTTATACCCATAAGATATTGATTATAGACCGGCTGAACAATTTGGATCGACAGTGCAAGGCATGTTTTCAACAAGCTCTCTCACCAAAACAGTAAAATAATAACTGCAAGGGTGAAACCTTAAGGGGAAAATGGATCCAGAGGTAAAATATGCAATGTAGTTTGAACAAAGCACCGTCAACAAACCAACAACTAACTCCACATACAGTCGGAAACGGAGTTGGCACTTTCTGGTATCCCCTTCGTTGTTGATTTTCGTAAATGGTGTTGTAGGAGTTGAAGTTAGAGTAAGTTTATCTTTTGGTGAGTTAAGGCAATGAAACGGAGTCCACCAGGCCAGCCGATTAGTTGCTGCTTCTAAAACTGCAGTTGGAACCGATCGGGATAGGGAAAAATGGCAAAGAAAACAGCATATCTAAAAAGGCATAGCGTTGAATCGAGACTCTCTTCAAGAGCAGGATATGTCAATTGAGAGTTGGAACATGTTTTCTTTTATCGATTTCCATTTTGAGCGACTGGAACAATCCCTCCCATATTGGAAAGGAAAGCAATAATAGTTACTGCAACTAGGACCGACCTTATAACAGGTTCAAATGTAAGGGCAAGGAACACATGCAAATTCCGATTTATTTATTTGCAGCAATGCAATTGTATATGCTATTCTTGTATCATGTTAGTAGTATCATGTATGTAGGAGCATGTGCGTAATTCAATAGATTAAAGGTGCGAGGATGATAATACTCAGTGAGGCCAGCGTTTTTACCTGAAAGCCACACACACTTTACTATCACTGCTATATCTTTGGCGTCTGCCCAGCAAATGTGTGATACACTGAATATAGGCCGTATACCACGTTGTGAGAAAAGTAGTAAACTCTTTGGGAGAGCTCTTGTCTTGTATTGTAAGTCAGAAAAGTCTCAGTGTTTTACATGGGAATGGCACATTGGCTGATCATAGCAATTCCATACATAATTAATTGAATACCTAGTTCTGTTACCTTCACGAAATGCACCTGCTTAAACGCGCAAGCAAGCGATACATCAATTACGATCATTTACTAGACCGCTGAACGGTTAGACCTCGCAAATTTGTGGGTGGAGATACATACAATAAATGTGTTCAGATGATTGCAGTCAGTAGTACGAATGGATACGCGGATGAGATAATATAGATACAGGAAGCACTATTTAGACACTTCGAGGTTACGTAATTGGTGGATGTAATGAAATATCTATATGTGTGAATTGTGTGAAATCTGTCAATTGTGTCAATAGACAGAACTATGGTAATATCATTTTGACGAACGGTGTGTGAAAAAATATGCCATATACTTGTTTCGCAGTAACTTTATTTATTCCCCCCCCCCAAAACGAACTCCACTGAACCCATCCTAAAGTCAATAGTACAAGTTAGGCTCCACTTCCACCAGTTATGAATCCACTAGTGTGGTGCTGCAATTCGCCCTATCACGTATTCAGTCTGCATGGAATGCATTGTCCTCGCTCATCGGTTCTCTTCCACCCTCTTTTCATTAATGCCTTGTTATAATACCTTAGCATCAGAAGGGTTCCTTAGTTGTGCGGCATATTCTAATGCGGTGCGCCTATTGTTCTGTATCGAATCGGCAATGTACAACCCAAAGCGATGCCCTAAACAGGAAACACAGTGTGTTTGCGGGCGGTTAATATGGAAATAATGTGCATTTTTGCATTGCATCTGTAGTCCTAGGGTAGAGAAGGAGGAATGGCGTAGGTATATACATACATGCATACATATACCGCACCACCACCACCGTGGACATGCTGTGATTGGCAATAAAGTCGAGTGTGTTTTTTCCTTTTTTTTTTAGTCAGACGCCTATTGAAAACAATCCATCGCCTGGTTGTTCGCCCATCTTATCGTCAAATCTAGGTTGTTTGCACGCCTCGTCTAAATTCCTTGTTTCAAATTTGGGGTTTAGCAGCGCGACTTGATATATTTTATAATGCACTTTTTCCCACGGCTTGTTTATCCGTCTGTCTGTCTGTCTGCCTCGCTCGTTCGCTAGCTAGCTAGCCACGTAATACTTCCTTTTCCCGTGGCCATAATAAAGTAGCCTATATCCGTGATCTCTTCATTCGCATTCCATCAACTGGCCCTGTCCTACTCTTCATTATGGCACCACTGACGCCTGTGTCATCAGCGCAAGGGTCCCTACAATCGCAAAGGCCGAGCGAAATGCCGAGCGAAGACTCCCCTGTCGATCTTCCAGAAGTGGAGCTGCTGATTAAACGCGAAGCTCAAGACTCCATCCATCTGCTGAACGCAACCACAATCAACTCCAACGACGCCATAGACACCAGTGCGGCTACGTCCAACTCGATCCACGATGCCTCCACCACGTCCACTCCCACGATGAACAACATCAACCATAATCATAACCAAAATCATAATAATAATCATAACAGTAATAATATTAATGGTCCTAACTCGAAATCAGACGCAGCTGAATCTTCAGAAGTACAAGTCCACACTCCAAAGAAAAAGCCTCCCGTAGCAAACGCAGCCCCTACCACGCCCCAACAACAGAGCGATCATAGCCACCATTCCCACCATGTATCACATTTATACACAGAGTCCCATGGAAGCTCCCTCCTAGAAAGGTCTTTAGAGACTCCATCACCCACCAACTCTGATGCTTCCGCTATTCGATATCCAGAAATTGCGCGTAAGTTGTTCAACGAGGAATTCGTTTCCATCCAACCCGAAGAGTACACTCAGTTTATTGCTGCCAACGATGAGGAATCTTCAATCATTAGAATGCACTACATGGACCAGTTCAAGTGGAACTCAAACTTGTTGAAGTCGACCAGAATGCTTTGCTCCAAGTTGTATTTGAAGGGTGAATCCCAAGAAATCGACAGAATTCTTTCAAGTTTCACCAAGTCCTACTTGAAGCAGCACCCTAAGAATGTATTCCAAACGCAAGACTTTGAGAAAATCTACATCGTCATTTACAGTTTGATCTTGTTGAACACTGCCTTGCACAACTCTGAAGTCACAAAGAAATCGAAGATTAGTCAATCAGACTATATTAGAAATACATTCTCCACCTTCCTTCAGCAGAATTCCAAATCTTCCAAACCTTTGGTCTTAAAGCAAAGAATCTCGATCGAAGGAGAATTGTCGAACTACTACGAGTCTTTAGCTAAAAATGAATTGCACTTGAAGAGAGAGTCTAAGCATAACAAGCAATTCAGAAACTCGATGATCTCCTCGCACAGCCATGAGTACAGATCTTCAAGTAGCAACAACGGGTATCCTGTTTCAGCAAAGAACAAGCCTCATCCGCCATTACCTCCTCCTTCACCTACAAGGAAATCATGTGTTGGAAAGGCACATTCAAAGCAGCAACTCATTCATGATACCCATCAAGAGCAACCTGCGATTCCCGGTAGCTTCCCAGTTTCTGAGGGCTCATGGAATAAAACCCCAAATAACGACAGCTCCGAAACCATAAGCAATGGTATGGACAGCGATATTGAAAAAGTTACCCTGAGCGGAAATGGTGGAAGTGATTCTACAACAGTTCCCGAGGAGTTGGATGGTCACTCAGACCCCTTACATGAGGAAGATCCACTTAATGGAGCGAGTGTTATGCGTCCCAATACGATTTCAAGACAAATCTCTGGTTCTTCAGCTTGGTCCAATGAATCAGGTCCCAGGAGGCCGTCATTGCAAATGAAGTGTTTCACTTCTAATCAATCACTGGTGTCTCACATGACAGCAGCTTCTCAAAAACCACATAATAAGCGAGTTGGTTTCACGCGGGCATTAGTTTCTGATCAGAATAATTTCTACCGTAATGGAAACAGCTCCCGCATTTCAACAGCAGCATGCTCTATACGTACAGCTAGAGTTGGTCTGGTCGACGATCACCGATCAGAGCAGAATAATATCAACATTAATGAAATCATTTTGAACTCTGGTAATGGACATCGTCGCAAACCCTCACGGAGTTCAACAGGGGATCGTGGGACTTCACAGACTTCTCATAATGGTGCAATAGCTGCACACTATGTTCCAGGTGTCTTGAACAAGCGTGCTTCACGTATTAGTATTATCTCCAATGAGTCACTGGTTTCTTATAATGATGATACTTTGTCAATGATTTCCTTAGACACTGCTGATATTAACTTGGGTAATCAATATGAATGTGAGCAAAATGTTGAAGACTTTAATGTTGCTCACTATCAGGATTATTACGATTTGACCTTGGAGTTACAGGGTGCTCCTTATTTGAAAGAAGGGTTGTTAAAATTGAAAGTAGTCAATAATGATCATGATGATCATAGTTCTTTGGGTGATGGCTTGAATTCGTCTTCAGTTGCTCTGACTAATGGAAGTGTTAATTCAGCGGCCAGCTCTCGCCTCTTTTCCTTTTTCAAAAAGAACGATAGCAAGCTTGGTGAGGATAACTCTTCTTCAGAATACTTGGGCTTACTCCCTACTAAATTCACTGAACAATTTGTTGTTGTGTCAAAGGGTCAATTATCATTGTATTCCTTTGATCCCAAGATCATTAAGAAATACCAAAAGAATTTGAAGAAGTTTAAGAAAAATGTACATCCAAGCGGTCATCGTGCTCGGTTCGGCAAGAAAGACCACTCTGTCGAAGAATACATTGATGATGAAATGAATGGTGCGGAAGATGGCAATGTTTTTGAGACGAATAGTACAGATGCTTTTGGTGACGGTAATTGGTTGAAGAATGCAGCAAATATTGGTGTCTACAACTTGTGCTCGACTTTTTCTCAAGTGGAGAAGTTGGAAGATAAGCAAGGAGTTGATTCGAATATGGTTCTTTGGTCGTTGACCTTCCCAAAGGTTTCCAAGAGAAGGCCCAAGAAGTTCCTCTTTGAGGCTGGTACTCGTGAAATTGCTTTAGAGTTTGTTAACACTTGTAACTTTTGGGCTTCTAAGATCACCGCTATCCCTACGTTGGAAGAAAGTGTGTCATCAATTGAATACGGTTGGAATGACCTTGATAGATTAATTCAGTCTCGTGATCTGTTCAAGAAGTTGAAAACCATTGAAAAGTGGGAGCCTACTATTAGGGGCGTCTACCTCTCCAACTACGTGGTAAACAACCAATCTCCTGATATTAAGGGTGATCACTTTGGTATGATGAAGCAGTTCGTTAAAACTTTGAGATACTACAATCATTTGAAGAAGTTGTACCAAGACTTTGTTTTATTGAGAGATCGTTTTATCACCCACTTCCCAGTCAGAAAGTATGGATGTTCCAACTACACAAAAATTATCACGAACTACAGCACAAAGATCATTGAGTACAGAAATGAGTTGAAGAAATATAAGCATTACTTGATTATTTTAGGTTTTGGCTTGCAATTGCGTTTGGACATGGAAGAAGAAGATAGATTACAGGAGATTGATCAGACATTGAATTCTGAGGATGCAAGTGGCAACAGCACCTCTGTTGATAGATTCAACAAGGATGTTGGAATCGGGACAAAAATTAGTAGCAACTCGGCAACGTTGATTGAAGACGAAGATGATTTAACCAAATTGGTCAAGAAGGAAATTCGCCAATTATTCACTAGTTTAAAGGACTTGGATAAGAAGATCCCATCTTATGAATCATCGAAATCTTTGCAGAACATAGTTGAGTTAACGAGGTTGAAAGCCCCCATCTCAGAGAATACAGATGGTACACAACTGAAAGAAGATGGTTCACCATTTCATTTGGTGAAGTCTCCAAAGACATTTACTTTTTCTGATTTTCAAGATATTGAGAGTCCTGTTTCACAGTTGTTGAAGTCAGGTGGTGCCTTGCCTGTTGAGCCGGTCTCGGCTGCAGATGAACAAGAGGCAAGCAGCACACCAATTAAACCTATTCTTCACAGTTTCAGCACCAACACAATTCAGGAAGAAGAAGAGCCTGAAGAGGATGAAGATATGCACAATACTACCATGATGACAATGGACACCACCGCTCAAAGTCATGTTACCAATGCCTCCAAGGGAATTGCTAACACTGTTGTTGTAATCAAGGCCCATGGAGCCTCGGAGAGCAGTTTGCCTGATCCTGGCAACTTGGACAAAGTGTTGTCAGACACCAAGATTGAAAGTACTTCGAACGATGCACCATCGGTCCACATTGTCAGCGTTGGAAAGGGTATACCCATTTCCTTAGATTGAGGAAATATGGAACTTTGAGAGTTACTAATGGAGCAGAAGATGGGTTTAGAGGTTTTTTTTGGGTTGTGTTTGTTCAATTGCAAACATTTGATTTATTTATTGGGCCATTAGTTTCTTTATTTTTGGCACTACTCCACTTCTTTCTTTCTTTTTTGAATATTTTTTTTTGCTGTATTCAGAGGCCTTGGAATGTGTTGTTTTTTATTTTGGTCTATCGGAATTAGATCCTTGGTTTATAGTAATATTTATTGTACATATTAAACAAATTACCCTACTCATTAGCAATTGTCTATATGTATTGGCGAATCTACAAATTCTTTTTCGCACCAGTTTTATTTTTCCTCCAGTACACGACTTTGTAGATTGTTCTCGTCTTTTTCAGGTGGCAAGTAAACTAATGGTCGAAGTAGTATGTACTTTAGTGCTAATAAGAAGCTTAACAATTTGCTTAGACATAGAATCGGTTTGACCAGCGCAACATACCAATTGAGGGTGGCATTACATAACTTGACATCAACTACAAATTTTCAATAATTACTAATACAATTGCGCTATGTCAGATCCCAGTTCTATCAACGGTGGTGCCGCAGTGGCCATGGTCGGGAAAGACTGTGTAGCGATTGCCTCGGACTTAAGATTAGGAAACCAGAGTTTGGGTGTGAGCAACAACTTCGAGAAGATCTTCCAATACGGTGACAAGACGTTTTTGGGGTTGACGGGTTTAGCCACCGATGTCACTACATTATCGCAGGTTTTCCGATTAAAAACCAAGTTGTACCAGTTGCGTGAGGAAAGAACAATTGAGCCCAAGACATTTGCCAACTTGGTGAGTTCTACTTTGTACGAGAAGAGATTTGGCCCATATTTTGTAGGACCCATAGTGGCTGGTTTAGATTCCAAGACCGACAAGCCTTTCATATGCGGGTTTGACTTGATTGGGTGTATTGATTTTGCAAAGGACTTTATTGTCAGCGGGACAGCCAGCGACCAGTTGTACGGTATGTGTGAGTCACTCTACGAGCCAAACTTGGAGCCTGAGGATTTGTTTGAGACCATTTCGCAAGCCTTGTTGAATGCTGTGGACAGAGATGCCTTGTCTGGGTGGGGGTGTGTTGTGTATGTGCTTACAAAGGATAAGATTATCAAGAGGGTGTTGAGAACTCGTCAAGACTAATCAGTAGACTGGCCGCGATTTTTATATACTATACTATCTTATATTATACTATATACATGGGTTATTTTATCATTACATACAAGTCGTAGTACTAAGCTGAGGAGAGAGATACCTGAAAGCCACATGCAACTGTTGAACCGAGCTATACCAGTAGAGTCATCTTTACATACCAATCAATAAAGGCCTCCTATTTGTAGACGGATTAGTTCTTGTGCTCGTCACCGCTCATTTTCTTAGCTGCCTGCTTCTCAATCATCTTCTTCAAGTAGCCGTCCTTGCCGTACAACTCTTCATCTCTCTGTTTTCTCATTTCCTCCAACTTCTTGTTGCGCTCTCTACTCAATCTTATTCTCTCCCTGGAGTCGTTAACTCTGGTGTAGTGCAAGCATTTGGCCAACTCATCCTTCTCGAAGTTGCAGAGTCCGAGGGTCTTCTTGAGGAACTCCTGGTTGTGGCACTCTTCGAGAGCGTCCATGAGCTTCTCGCAGGGTTCAAATCTGTTCTTATCTAACTGAGGATGCATTTTCTAGAAGCACAAGTGCACTTTTTATTCTTCGATCTATTATCCTATGGATATATACTTAGAGTTGTAGTAATAAATATGTATAATGATTGTATGGGACCACTTGGAAACATTATACACCAGAGTCTATGACTGTGGGCGCGAAAAACTGGATTATGCACGACCCACATTATAGTAAATGTTATACCCTAACTTGAAACTCACTTTATTTCTCTTGTTGTTCCTTCCTTTCTTTCTTTCTTTCTTTCTTTCTTTCTTTCTTCCTTTCGTTCATTCATTCTCTTTTTGAACTTTAATGCCATTGTAGACAGTTTGTTACTCTTGAAGACCAATATCAACAATGCTGCAGAAAACAGAAACTGACGACGTGTTAGATTTCATCAACTCTTTGCCTGACACCAAGACTGGCGCCAGTAGTGGAGGAAGTGCCGCCAAACGCGGTGCCCTGGATAATAAGGGTGGGAAAAAGGACGAAGAGTTGTTTGACTTCTTGGAAGAGCTCGAACAGCAGTCAAAGGCTCCAACCACAAAGTTTGAGCCTAAGAAGAATCTTGATGACAAGAAACTGGCTGGCTCTGGTGTCAGCACCCCGAAGGTGGGAACTCCTAAGATTGGAAGCACCCCCTTAAAGAAGGCACCTGAGGCATCCAAATTGGCTGATCCAGTTACTCCTACACAACAAGCGGCTGAGGAAAAGGATGAGCTTGCAATTGATCCTATTGCTTCACTTTCGTCTTGGTGGAACAAGGAAGGCTCCGACAAGATTCTGTCATTCTTTACCTCGGTGGCTTCAAAAGCTGAGAAGGTGGGAGAAACCACATACCAATTGGCATCCGAGACCACAAACCAATTGAATCAAAAGAGACAACAGTTTTTGCTGGAAAACCATCAAGTTGAAATTGGAAGCTTGATTCTGAAATTCGCCAATGGCTTGATCAAGGAAAGTGACGAACTCTTAGACATTCATCTTACATACGATTTCACCGACGACTTGGATTACTTAAACGGCTTGGTCTATGAGAGTTTTTCTCAGGCCATGAGCCAAGTCGAAGGTGACATTGCTGTTAATGTTGGTAGTAACCACAACAGGAACCCAGAAAATAATCCAGATTCTATGTTCTACGGCAAGTTGATTGACGGAGAAAAGTTGTGTTATGCCAACTTAGAATCCTCAATGAAGGAAATCCTCAAGTTTAATCGGGAATTGAAGGAAAAGGAAAAAAATACCCAACCAGAGGCCAACAAGGATGCTCCATCTACGGAAGAGGATAGTACCAACAGTGTCGAAGATTTTAGAATAAACAGATCGGACATATTTGTGTCAATCCAGCCAGTTACAACAAGATTGGAAGATAAATCACCAGCTCGATCTGAAGGTGGGGATGAGGGTAATGCCGAGGTCGTCATTGATGCATTGAACAACAACTCGTTTTCATTCATTGTTATAATGAGAGATATTTCAAACAATATTACCATCAGTTCAAAGACGCAGGCGTTCCCATATAAGTGGTTCAAGTGGCTCAATGGTAATGTGGGCAATGAATTTGAGGCTCTTGAAGGCATTGATCCTCGTGAATGGGTCAATGATTGGATTAAAGATGGTTTGGGGTTGACCTTCGGTGTGATGGCCCAGGAATATGTCATTAAGAGAATGGGATTCTAAGCCAATTAAAGTATCATTCAAAGTTATTCAGAGTTGTTATTCTCGTATTTTTGGATCTATATGAAAGTTTGATTTTTAACGAAAGCATTATGTTCTTTATTATCATTACCATTGTTGAGGTAATACCATTTCAGTCAAAGTGTGTAGTCTTGTCAAGAGTTATTGTGTGGGAGAGCAAAATGTTATCACTACTATTACCGACAAGGATGTCGTATTCACCAGCTTCCGAACACCACTGGTGATAGTATTCATCCCAGAAGGCGGTTGCCCGACCTATTGGTAATTCCAATTCCACAATCTGAGATTGACCAACTTTCAAATCAACTTTACAAAATGACTTCAATTCCTTAGGGGGTCTATTGACTGTGGTATTCTTCTGGGAGACGTAAACTTGAACCACTTCCTGGGCATTTCTTTTACCAGAGTTTTTAACTTGAAGAGAAACTTGGAGTTTATCATCATCAACAGTAACCTTCAAATCAGAGAAGCCAAAGGTCGAGTAAGACAAACCAAAACCAAAGGGGAAGAGGGTCTCTTTATCAGTAGCTTCATACCAACGGTAACCAACAAACACTCCCTCACCGTAATAAACCTGGCCTCTCTCTGACTTGAAATTAAGATAGGCAGGGTTATCCTGCAAGCGTTGGGGAAATGTCAAGGGTAACTTCCCCAGAGGAGAAACATCACCAAATATTATATCAGCTAATGCGTTGGCCCCTTCACTGCCACTGAACCAACTTTGAATAAACACTGGAACGTCATTGATAAATGGCAAATTGACAGGAGTTCCCGATTGGTTTACAACGATAATGTTTCTGTTAACCTTGGACACTTGTTCAATTAAATCGTAGGTTAATCCAGGTAAGTCCATGGTGGTTCTATCGTACCCTTCAGATTCCCATTCTTTGGAAAGACCTATCACGGCAATGACTACCTCATGAGTCTTTGCAATCTTGACTGCATTTGCAATCTCTTGTTCAGCATTAGTGATAGATTTGATGGCGCCAAAAGAGAGAGCTCCACCTCTATCACTTAAGGAGTCAACTCTTTTTTCCAATAGAGATGTAGGACCACTTCCAAATTCCACTTTTAAGGGATATTTCTTTCCCTTCTCCAAATAGATACTTCCACATGCTTCTTCAGTGCCAGTGTTGTAGAACGAAGTTCCAGGTTTCTGAGTGGTCTTATTATCCACCACTAATTGATAGTTGACGAACAATTGAGCTGTACCCACACAAGTTATTCCAAAATCATAATCACCTGTTTCATCTGGAATAAAGTCAGCTTCAAAATCAATGTAGAAGGCAAAATTCTCTGGGATTCTGGGATTAGAGTAATCTGGCAAACGAATATACGTTGGAGTGGTCATGGTAAATTCGTCAATCAATGTTCTGTTGCTTTCAGTAGGAGGTTCCAAGTAAACCTTTGCTGTGAACCCTTTAGCACCATTGCCAAGTTTTAAAAATCGGGACATTTCAGGTACGAATTTATGAGAATGGGTTCCAACAGTGAATGCTGGTTCCATTCCAAGCTTAGAGCTAATTGCCAGATATGGAGAATCATAGTGATAAGCATTAACAGAAGCAGAACCACCACCGTGTATAGCGGTGTTTTTGGCATTAGGACCAATTATTGCTATCAGCTTTGTAATATCTTTGTTCAAAGGCAATAAATTGTTTTTATTCTTCAAAAGAACTATGCCTTCTTGGGCATATTTCTTGAGTCTAGCAGCGGTTTGAGGAGTATCATTAGTTTCCTTTTCTGGTCCATTGAAGGGGATCTCGGAAGCCAAAGCCCAATTGATAAACTTCAACATTGACCTAACTCTGCCATCGACTTCCCTTTGGTGCAATTCGTTAGTCATGGTTTGAATAATTATCTGTTCAGGATGTCTTATCTTTGGAGGCCCTGGCATTTCCAAGTCCAAGCCAGCCTCTACTGAAGTCTTCAAATCGTAAGTACCAAACCAATCAGACATTACAGTACCATTCCAACCCCATGTCCCTCTTAAAAGTTTAGTCAATAAATCACGATTTGAAGAGACATGTTTCCCGTTTACCTTGGAATAACATGACATCACGGACATTGGCCTTGCGAGTTCATTAGGATGTTTAATAGGAATTTCGAAGGGAAAAGCATAGATTTCTCTTAATGCTCTTTCGCTAACATTAATGTTGACTTTGAATCTTTCATCCTCCATATCGTTGCAAATAAAGTGCTTAATACAAGCACCAACTCCACCGGACTGGATCCCCTCAATGACACCACGAGCAATGTGACCACTGAGATAAGGGTCTTCAGAAAAAGATTCAAATCCTCTTCCCCCCACGGGTGCTCTTTGGATATTGACTGTAGGACCGAGAATCACATGAGCACATTTGTGTCTTGCTTCAAGAGCCATAAGACGACCAGCATCTTCCATCAATTCAGGGTTCCAGGTTGACCCCAAACTTGTCCCGCATGGGAAACAAGCTGATTTCACACCAGGGAAGAATCTTGTGCCTCTAAGGCCATTGGGACCATCGGTGGTACGTACACTGGGAATACCCAATCTTGGGATCGGAGTAGTATGCCATCTGTCCGAGCCACCCAAAAGTTGAGCTTTTTCCAAAGGGGTCAATTGCTGTAGTATGTCTTCAATATCCAATTGCTGCATTTCGATTATGTTGTCGAGCTGTTGACGATAAGAAATACTTCATCCGAAGCTTAAGAAAGAAGGAGTAACTCATATTTATATTAGCCCTGGTATTAATCGGTATGGTCATAATGGACAATTTGGTTCTGAAACTGAGGGTGCACTTCTGAATTAAGAAATGTTCCGCAGATGTCAGAATTGACAGCTTTTTTTTTGTGGGGAACAAAGAAAATTGGATCTATGACGTTAATTGGGATATATGGTATGTTGTAAATAAATGGTAACCTTAAGCAGGGGGGGAGGGGAAGTATTTGGCTAGAGAATTTGGGGGATGGGTGTGTGATATGTTGGGATTATAGAGAGAGGGGATTTAGCCAGTGGTTGACACAAGCTTAATGAAGGAACAAAGATGGAAATTTAGAAATAATGTAGAAACGTAATGCAAATTGTAACATTGGTTGTAATTCCTTCAAGGGAGATAAATATGCATCGAATAGCGGAAATTGATGTTTGGCATTTTGAATAAGGTCATTATTGTGCTTGTAACTGAAAATTGCGCTCAATACTTACGAATCCACTAAGGTGCAATTTGAAAACATCCAGTGAAGAATTGATCTTTGCCCAAATCTTAGATCGAATGCGCTTGGGTGAGGTTAATGGGCATATTGAAATGTGCTATAAATCAAAGAGAGTATTCGGATATTCGACATGACTCCCTATTAAGAGGTTGCAATTATGACATTCTTCTGCAAATGTTCCCGGAACGTATTCTTCAATAACCCGCGCTCCCAAGCCATATAGATACCTATTGAAATTATTATCTTCAGTTAAGTCATGAGAAATGTCTCTCCAAGGTCTAAGCTACAGTAGTCCATTTTGCAACACTTTAACTTTTGCAGCTCTTATGCAATGTTGATGTTACTTAAAATTGTTGGATGAACCTAATAAACCTATTTCAAGCTATACAAAATTTAGCTAATTCATTCGGAATGTTGATGGTAGGTTAGCAAATATGAATCAGTTTTGAATCAAAAGTTTTGTGGAACTTCAGATCTCCAAACCGTACGGTTTGGTTGCAGTAAGACTTTTTTTTTGAAAGAACAATCATTTTCAGGCAAAAACTATAAAGTAATATGAAATCTTTTTTTTGAAAGAATCATCATTCATTGGGAAACTATATATGTGCTATACACAATATACATAAAACCTCAATAAACTTGGCTGTCCTAAGCAACTATCGAGAGAACCAAGTCTTGATTAGACGACTGATGTCTAACACTTGTCTATCTTACCTTAAGGTTGTAATACAGAAGTAGTGCATCAACCAATTAGAAAACAGTATCCAACATGTAAAATTATTATTATCAAATCGAGATATTCGACATCAACATCCGATATAGTGTAACGGCTAGCACGGTTCTCTCTCACAGAGCAGTTCCGGGTTCGATTCCCGGTATCGGAG